>RPOG01001996.1:0-28629 GCA_008086565.1 Thalassoma bifasciatum
ACACTTTCCTCTGAAAAGCAGACAGCAGCAGTGTGTTTCCAGGTAACATGCCGGCTGGATAAGGGGCGTGGCTTAAGTCCAGGTAAACCTGAAGACTTGTTCCAGTTTCATCACAAACTGTAAGTCGCACACCTGCAAACACACACACACACACACACACATTAAATTTTTCTTCCTGCTGGATCTTCACATTAAAGTTAACCTTTCACAATAAAAGCATCCCTGTACCTGAGTGTCCAGAATCACTTGTCCTGTCGTTCAGACTGATCCTGTCAGAGACAAGAGCCTGAAAACAAACCAGCTCAGAGCTGCACACACACACACACACACACACACACACACACACACACACACACACACAGAAACACAAATACTTCTTAATAAAAGCCAATGAGGGTGAAATGTTGCAGCAGACAAGGGATAAAGAAAAAGTTTTACCTGCAGTCAACGACATCAGAGACAGAGAGAACTGTGGGCGAGAGAGCCTGAGAGAGAAAGGGAGAGAGAGAGTTCTTCCTGTCAAATGTTTACCTGTCAATCTGTAGGTGTGTTGACCTGTCTGTAGCTGTGTTTACCTGTCTGTATCTCTGCAGCAGTGGTTGGCGTGTCAGTGTGTGGAACCTCCAATCAGATTGGACCTGGAGGGCGGAGCCTGTGTGAAGTTCGACCTGGCTCCGCCCAGGAACACCACAGCCAATGAGCACGCTGTGATCCTGAAAAACGGACAGGTGGACCAATCAGCTGTCAGGATTTTTTACAGCAGTTTTAGTTTGTCATGAGCAGCGCCCCCTGTCAGATCAGCACAGGTGTGTGTACCTGTGTGTTTGGGACGATGACTCTGTAGAAGCATCCAGGCTGAAGAACAGGAAACCACCGTGCAGACACACCTGAGAACACCAGCAGAACCTGGACAGGTGACAGTACAGTTAAATCTCAGCTGTGTCATGAGCTTTTGCCACCTGTGTATTATGTCTCACCTTCTCCGTCCTCTCTGTATCCACCTCGCTCGCTGTCATTGGTCCATTCTTTGGGTCCCGCCCCCAGCTGACCACTGCACCAATCACAGCAGCTTTAACAGAGAAGCTGAGCATAAGCCCCGCCTCCTTGTCCTTTACCCCCACCCCTATGTTCCTCCAGGCCACACCCTCCTTCTGCTCCACCCTGATCACCATGGAGACACAGGGCCTGCAGGTCACTGAAGCGGTCGCCATGGTGATGGAGTTGGGAGAGTCTGATGCTATTTCCTTTTTCCTCCTTTTTTCCTTTCTCACTCCATCTCCCTCTTTTATCTCCTTCTCTGTTTGTTCCCCTCTGGTGACATCATTTCCTGACTCCTCCCTCTTCTGTTGCAGGTGTGTTACCATGGCGACAGATGGACTTAGGATGTGAACATGGTCCAAGGAGAACTGCAGGTACAATCTGTGAGGGAAACACACACTCACAGGTTTGACCTGGCATTAACCTCTGACCCTGTGAGCATGTGTGTGGGTGTGTGTGTGTGTGTGTGTGTGTGTGTGTGTGTGTGTGTACCTGCAGTGTCTGCGTGTGATGTATTTCTCCTGGTCCAGGTGCTGATGGGAGGGGAAACCTGATTGTATGAATCTCTCCGTTACCATGGTGAACTGCTTGATACACACCAGACAACCTGAAACACACACAAAGGTCAGAGGTCACAGTAAAGACAGGTTGACTCAATAAGTGTGCCTGTGTGTGTGTGTGTGTGTGTGTGTTACCTATCCAGGCAGTGTTAAAAACAGCCGTCTGCTGCCCCTCCTCCTCCTCCTGACTGGTTTCCGTGACGACACATGTGATCACACCTGTCCTGTCTCTGAGCTGCAGACTCTGATCTGACGTCTGTGATGGAAGCTCCAACACACCCACCACCAGCAGGGGGCGCTCTCTGTCAAACCACACACACACACACACACACACACACACACACACACACACACACACACACACACACACACACACACACACACACCCGGTTAAGTTAAAGGTAAAGTGTGTAGCTAAAACTCTCCAGTGATTGCAGCTCTTTTTAGGGTCAGGGGACACAGTTTACCTGAGTCTTAATCCACTCTGGGGGTTCGTGTGGAGGTCAGAGGTCAACTTCCTGCAGGACCAGGCCAGTGCAGAGTTAATCTGATCACTGGTCAGACTGGATCCATCAGGAGGCAGCAGAGAACTCAGAGACACTGAAGACCAGCACTCAGACTGGAGAGACTGGGAGAGCTCTGAAAGACTGACGCACTGATGGACCTCAGGAACAACACTGTACTAAAGAGAGAGAGAGAGAGACAGCACTGTACTAAAGAGGGAGAGAGAGACAGCACTGTACTAAAGAGAGAGAGAGAAACAGCACTGTACTAAAGAGAGAGAGAGAGAGAGAGAGAGAGACAGCACTGTACTAAAGAGAGAGAGAGAGAGAGAGAGAGAGAGACAGCACTGTACTAAAGAGAGAGAGAGAGAGACAGCACTGTACTAAAGAGAGAGAGAGAGAGATAGCACTGTACTAAAGAGAGAGAGAGAGAGACAGCACTGTACTTCAGAGAGAGAGAGAGACAGCACTGTACTTCAGAGAGAGAGAGACAGCACTGTACTAAAGAGAGAGAGAGAGAAAGCACTACTGTGGAGGTAAAGTTGTACCTACCTGAGTCAGGGGGCAGGTGTGAGGCTTGTCCAACATCTCAGAGTAAATGTCCCTCCTTCCTCTTCCAGTTTGTCCCCAAACGTCCACCATCAGTGTCCAGGACAGAACACAGACGCACTGCTGCTTCAACACACTGGGGAGGAGGCTGGAGACAGACAGGTGGAGAGAGACAGGTTTTTGGGTTGTATAGGCCTGATTAAAAGCTGAAGACCAGTTAAAAATTTGCACAAATCTACATTTTGCACTGTGTGAAGAAATGGGAGCAACAATTAAAGTGAAGTAGTCTGCTCACCAGCTGATCAAATGTTTAAGACCACAGCCTTTTAAAAGACAAAATTCAGCATCATTTTTTCTGTCAAGTATTCACACTGTCATAACCTCCTGATGATAAAGGCTGAAAGTCTTCCTCTCTTCGGACGTGATCTGATTGTTGAGCTGCATAAATACGACTGAAGGCCAAGTGGTAGACTATTGCTGTCAGTCACGCCACGGGACATTACTGGTTACGACTGCAGCCCAATAACCATCGGGCGGCGTCTGAGAGAGAAAAGCTTTATGAACAAAAACCTTGAACCTTGTTGGTCCTGATGGCATGCAATGTTACTGTCATGACAAGGAGATCCCACTGAGATGAAACATTATGATCTGCTTTTTCCTTCATTGGAACAATGCTGACGGTTGTGCAGAGGGCGTCCATCATAACTGAGGGTCCTGGTCTGAGTGCTAATGACTGGGTTTTTCAATAGGACAACGCTGCACTTCACAATGGCCACCTGATAAGGGACTTCTTCTAGAACAAGCATGCTAAAACAAATTTTTGAAGTGATAAACAAGAACAGTGGAGCTCCTCTTTAATGGGTTCTTAATTCAAACTTTTTTTTCTATTTAAAAGGTTTTTCAGTTTTTTTCAGCTGTGGTCTTGAACTTAATGTAAAATATAAATTTGTGTTAATTTCAGCTTGTCCTTGGCTCTTGATCAGAGGAGTATTTTTTTCACATTTGATGACACTTGAACTCACCTGTGTGAGAGCTGTGAGCTCAGGTGACAGGTCCACAGGTACTCTGACACGCCCACGTTTTTCTCCAGCAGTAACCGCGGCAACACTCCATCCCCAGGACAGGTGGAGGCAGGTGATGACCCGCTGACCCTGCTGAAGGAGGTGACCCTGAGGGTGGAGCGCAGGCATGTGCAAAGCATGCTGGGAGGGAAGTCAGGACAGGGCCGGTACAGGAAGTGGACATGATGGAGCTGTGGGGAGAGTCAAAAATAAGCGCCGTCACTCACACCTGTGCTCTGTCTCACCTGTGATGTGTCTCACCTCTACAGAGTCTCCTACTCGCAGTTTCCTCCTCAGACTCGGCTGATAGGCCAGGCACAGACCCACCTTCCTGTCAATCACATACAGCCCCGCCCCCTCACTCACCACCTCCGTCACAGTGCCCTATCAGAGAAGAGGGGCGGAGCTTACCACAAAGGTGACATCCATCAGCCAATCAGAGCTCAGTATTTCCTGTGTTACCTGGTAACTTATGATTCTGGACTGCTTGGTTCTGACACCTGACTGGACAGAGCTTCTCCCAGGCCCCGCCTCCTCACAGCAGTCATCGCCGTGTGACATCATCTCTAATGGAGGCGTATCCGACTGTGTTTCGTTCTGTGTGTTTTCTTGTGTGTGTGTGTAGTTTGTGTGTATTTCTGATTGCTCTGTCACACACAGGATGCTGTTTCCTCTCCAGCCTTGTAAAACACACACACGCAGAGCTGTCACACACACACTCTGACCGACACACACACTCTGAGACCACCACAGCCTGCTGCTGTCCTGCAGAGAGAGAGAGAGAGAGAGAGAGAGACAGAAAAAAAGAGAGAGATACTTTAGGAAGATGGGAACTACAGAGGAGGAATCATCGACCCCAAAGAGACAGGGTTTCCCACCTTAACGAGCACGGGCAAAGTGTGGGAGTCGTCCGTCAGCGTGAAACAGAAGAATGGCGTTCCTGAAACCACCAGCAGCGGGCAGACTGAAGCCACCGTCCCCCAGACTGTCAGACGCTGACCACGAATCCTGAGAGACAGACAAGTCACTGTGAGACACAACTCTCCCTCAAACCCACCCCAAAGGTCAAAGGTCAGGAGTCTCACCTTCTCTGCATTAATCCAAGGGCCCGTCTGACTCCAACCACTCCACTAAGCCCCGCCCCTTCACCAGGACCAACAGCCAATCTCTGCTTAGTAGCAGGACATAACAGAACTGGGGAACCAATCAGCTCCACATGACCTTCACCTTGAGTTTCATCCTGCCCCGGGGCATCATGGGGGATGTAGTTCCAGTGAGGGAGGAAGACGAGGTGATTCAGCCACAGAAGAGAGGGAGACAGGCACTGCAGAGAGACAGACAGGTAAACAGATCTTCATAACTCCCGTTGCACAGCAGGAGTCAACCCGTCACCCTCACCTCAAACCTGACGCTGCCGCTGCCGTCTGTCAGCCTCCAGTCTCCGCCCCTCCCCTCCCTCAGGCAGCCAATCAGAAGCAGGTTTACTCGCGGCAGAGCCTGCTGACCCAGCAAGGAAAGCTCAGCCTCCTTTTCCCACGCTCGCTGCTGATTGGTGCTCCAGGACAGGTTACTGACACAAGCCAGGTGCTGCTTGGAGAGCAGCTCAGAGACAGAGATGAGCCTGAGGTCAAAGGTCACTGTAATCACTGATGGTGTAGTAAACACAAACACTAACAGAGATAAGTATCAGTAACTGTAAACACACCTGTAGCTCACAGGTAAAGTGTGTGTGACTGTCATGTTCTGTATCTCCTTCACCACTTGCACACACAGCTCGTCTGGACTCACACTTCCTCCTAAAACACACAACATGAACACACTGATCATGGCCTCCAGGTGAGTTTCATGTTAATAACACACAAACAAGAAAAATGTAAAAACCACACAGATATACTGCAAGATAAAGCTTTGGGTTTTTTTAATTTGCTGGATTCACCTGGCAGGTACAAAGAACATTTGTTTAGCTGATTGGCTGACTGACCTGAAGGGGCGGAGCCAGAGAGAAGAGGATGAACATGTTCAGTGATGAAGGTGAGAATCATCCTTAACCAGGTGGACTCCTGCAGACAGACATCAAACAAACCTTAAAAAACACTGAAAAAAGGCTCGTAGTTAATTTCAAAATATATAGACATATGAGGGGAATTTTCAACATTTAAGAATTTCATATTTACCCATAAGCGTGTTTTATAACTTGAATTGAAAAACTTATCTTTAAAACTATGCTGCTAGATTGGGTTAAAAAAAAAAAAAACACAAACAAATAAACCCTTTCCTGAATATAGAGAAATGAAAATAAATTATGATGTCATATCTTTTTATGCTTTAATATATAATTCTTCAAAAGCATTTTTTTCTTTTATATAAATTTGTTTCCATTTATACATGCATTCATTTGTATATGGTATATTGTGACAGAGGGCTGAAAGATAGCACTTCTGTCTATTAATAATATTTTTTTCCTCTTGGATACCTTAGTGTAAGTCATAGAATTGGTATACTCTCCTCTTGAACCATTAACAGGAATCAGATTTCTAATTAGTTTGTAAATAAGATTTTGGATGAAGTTCAGTTTGTTTAAACTAATGTTAAAAGCTTCTTCAGGTTTTCTGAGAAACCAAACCAATAACCAAATAAATGTTACAGAATTATTTATTTATTCCATCATGTATCTGTTCCTGAGTGTTCCTGCTTGAGCTTAAAGTATATTTCTGACACCATAAACAGATATAATTTCCTTCTGATGATGGTTATTTCGGCTACAAACTTTATTCTCTCAGGCTGAACTGACCGCTTCTCCTTCGGGCTTCAGCTGCTCCATCAGCCGCTCTCCTGCCTCCATGTTCGGCCTCTGCTGCTCACAGGTCAAATTAAGATCCATAAAATTATAAATATCATTACATAAACCCCATTGTCCTCAGGGGTTAAGTAATTTAACCATAATATGAAGTCTGTGTTGATGTTTTTGAGTCTCTCCCGCAAAACGACTTCAAACCTACGTCCGGCTGATCTACGGTGTCCGCGGAGGCTCACGGCAGGAGCAGGTTACAGGACGAGTTCAGAGCGCCACCTAGCGGAGAAACACAATATTCTTTATAACGTCCGTAATAAAGGAAAAAAAAGAATCTCTGCACCATAAAATCTGCTGTTATTTCGGTTTACTGTTTTTTTCAGACACGAGATTAACTTCAAATAAAATTACTAATTCAAATAAATTTACAATTTTTATGTTTTCATCCTGACACCCCAGAACATTTTATTATTAAGAAATAAAGATGACCAAAACAATGCAAATACAACTAGATAAACATTTTATTAAACACCAACAGAGATAATAATGTGGACATATGATAACAAAAACATTTTCTTTAGATACTGACGAGACCTGTTGGATCTTTGGTTTTTAATTTAAAAAAGGCTTTAATTTAATAAAAATATGTTAACATGATAAAGGCATATATGAATAACTATGATTACTACAATGATAATTATAATGTAATTTTTATAAAACAATGCCCTGTATTTATACACAACACTTCTTTTCACTACAAAGAAGCTCTGCAGCAAAATGCAGAAAAGCAAACAAAAAATATATATATAGATGAAACAGTAGCAAAAGATAAAGGTATGGACTATTTATACAATTAGATTTATAAGAGAGTAATAAAAAGCAAAGCTTCCATATCTGTCAACTGATAGAGTCACCTCCATTTCAAAACCTTATATCTAAATATGGTTTTATTACTATTCTCAAACTTTTCTGGAAATGTTTTACCGCATTTAAATGTATTAAGCACATTTACAATCCAGTATATACACTGCTAATGTAGGTAAGCCCCCTTTGTAATGCTGTTTTAAATGCAGCATTTTTAATTTCTCTCCTTTAAAAAGAAAACTATGTTTTACGGTTTAAAATAGCTTCAGGATTATCATGACAGAACCAGTGTGGTGTGTGATGTGATGATGCACACACAAACACACACAAACACACACTGAAGGAACATGGCCCCACAGCTGCTAACACACACAATGACAGAGCTCTGCAAACATACTGATTTCATTTCAATGTGTTTTCTGGGGGTAAAATCATGTTTCAAGTTACTCTAATATTTTATTTTTTGTTGTTTCTTCATCTTCTTCTGGCAGTCTAATTCAGTTATACATCTTTTTTTTAAATAAATACAATAAAACGTGCATTACAGTCTCCATCTTCATCCCTCTTCTTGCTGCTGTATGTCGCCCCTCCTCCATCTCCTCACTGATTGGGTGCTTGATGTGTCATTCATAAATCATGACCAATAAAACGCCGCTATCCTCGCTGGCTCCACCCTGTTGTGAATGTAGAATTCCCGCCCTCTTGGAGATGCTGAGTGGGCGGAGCCATGAAGCACCGAGCGCTGACCTGCGTCTGAGGGAACCAATCAGAGACAGGAATCCCTGCGAGCTCCGCCCATGATGGCCGGCCGCGTCCCCGCCCTCTGAATAGGGAGAACCAACGGGGGCGTTGCTGGGGGGCGGCGCCGAGCTGGAGCTCGACCCAGTTTGAAAGTGAACCAACGTCTCCAGTCTGAGCTTCAGCCCCCCAAACAACAACAAGAACCCCCAAAACCTGAGAACCGATCCGGAGTCTGCTTCAGTCCAAACCCGGCCCTCCTGACGAGTGAGTACCAGTCCTCCATCCTCCACCGCGGACCCGGGACAGATTTCCGTTATTTCTCTGAAAACGAGCTGGCCCCTGTGAGCCGGTGGGTTTTTTTTTTTTCCTCGCGTAAAAAATCGTCATGAAAGATCCGAGCATGAGGCAGAAAGAAGGATAAAATGGCCGCTGGAGAAACCTTAACGTCTGTTTGTTTGTGTGTGAGGCTGCACGCGGGGGACTGTTAAGGACGTGTTGTTGTAAACACGTAACGCCCATTATGAGGCATGAATGTCAGGCAATAGCCGCGTCCCGTCCATACAACGCTGACCTCTCCTGGCGGTAGACGGAGCCCTGCGTTGAAAATGCGTAGATGTTACACTGTCCCCTTCTTTCCATTGCAGAGCGGCCCGTTAGGAGAGAAATCAGAAACATGTCTCAGAAATAAAATCCCTGTTATTATAACGGCGGCTTTTCACCGTGTTGTGTGACGTCACTGTGGGAATAAGGGTGTTTTTCCCTGCCTGCTGGCCCGTTAGCAGCTGCTAACGGAGGGGGATGGGGCGGTTAGCTCCGCAGAGGGCGGGAAGCAAATGGAGTCCCATTGTTCTGCCCGTTAGCCCGTTAGCGGCTAACGGGGCTAACTGCAGCAGTGAACGGATCCACGCAGAAACACGGAGCTTTTCTTCACCTCTGCGCCTGTCTGGGCTCAGCCTGCAGCGGAGCGCGGGGGCAGGCTCCAGCGGGATGTCCCGGCTCAGGAACCGGCCAGTGGAGGCTCCAGCCCGGGTCTGCGGGCCTCCAGCCCCCCGACAGAGAAAATGGATCCCCACTTTGTTCTCTTTGTTATTCAGCATCAGCCTGAGAGCAGAGAGGAGCCGTTTATTAAAGCAGACACACCGGCTCACTGTGTGACAGGACACATCCACAGCCACACTGATGGGTTACATTAAAACATTTCCTATAATAAACATTAAATTAAAGAAAAAGCACAAAATCAGACATCACAGGTTAAAGGGTCACTCCACCCAAATGTGTTCTAAAATTTTATTCTAAACTGACTGATTCATGAATTAATCATGCATTCATCCAAATTTTGCCTTCATTAATAAAATTCTTGTGACAGCACTGATTGTCCTGACACTTGAGTGCTCAGGTATTTATTGGTCCAAAGATGTTAAAATGACACCCATCATCTATAATAGTGAATATAGGTACTTAACCCTCAATTTGTACTTTCAAAACAATCCGGGTTTTCACACTTCAAGGATCCGCTGCTTGTTTCTGAAGGACTATTCTACTGGAACAACAGTGAATGAAACAAAACAGGATGATGTACAGTGTCATAATAAAGTGAGGACTGTGTGTTTGTGTTCGATGAACAGTATTTATACTCTAAAGTATGGTGTGTCTTTGTGTTTAATTCGTCCAAGAAGACATGAAATGACACTGCCTGCCCACTTTTCTCCCCCTCTTCCTAAACCTGTCTCTCCTCCTCCTGTCTGTCTCTCAGGCCGCCAGTATGATGCGTAAAGATGTGAACAAGCCGAAGGGGAAGACGTCGGCGTACGCCTTCTTCGTGCAGACGTGTCGAGAGGAACACAGGAAGAAGAACCCCGAGCAGTCCGTCAACTTCGCTGAATTCTCCAAGAAGTGCTCCGAGAGGTGGAAGGTGAGATGTTATTGAGACTGTGACGTCAGATCAGACTGAGAGCATCACAGGTCAGAGGTCATGTGATCAACATTTTTGTGCACGTGTGTTTCAGGCTCTGTCAGCCAGTGATAAAAAATGTTTCGAGGACATGGCGAAGGCCGACAAGGTGCGTTACAACCGAGAGATGAGAGACTACGTCCCCCCTAAGGGCTTTGGGAAGAGGGGCCGCAAGAGGAAAGACCCCAACGCCCCCAAAAGACCCCCGTAAGTCCCAAACACACCACAGGAGGACCACACCTGGTGTCAAGTGGACTGTCTAAGCTTTACCTGCTCTGACAGAATGAGATTCCCATCCACATTATTGTGAACATGAACTAAAGAAACTTGTAGATAAGGTGAAAAACTTAAGTTGAAACATAACTGGACATAAAAAGTTGTTAGATATTCTTAAATGTTAACCCTGTTCAACTGAACTCAGAAACAGAGCAGTCTTCATTTATATAGTGGTCAAGTTCAGGATCATAATGCCCTCTCTTGGTCGCCGCTCTGACCTGGCGGTTTGGTTTTGCGCTCCATGAAGTTACCTTTCTATAAATCGTTCCCCAGTTCAAATCCAAACTGCATCCCATTTCTCACATCTCACTCTTTTCTTGCTCTAAAATTAAAGCCTCCTCGCTCAGTTTCCGTTTTGAAGAGTTTTACCATCAAAGACATCTCAACACGAGGAGTCCCGATGTGAAAAAATGCTAAGCTAATGATGATGCCCCTCATCTTTCTCTGCTCTAAACTTTCTAACAGCTTCATTGAAAGTTTCTGTTTTCAAACACATCATTGTGAAAAAGATCAGCCGCACAGAGATCAGGGAAAATAGAACACTGCAGTTTGTCAATCAGGCCACTAGATGGCAGTGTAACCCCGTAATCAAACAAAACTGACGCACCACACACCTGAGTAATAAGGTGACATCACTGTTCTCACATGCTGCTGGTTTTAAAAACACTTCATTTACTCTAACACAGTGCAATTCAGTAACTTCAAAGCACTTCAGAAGCCAAAAATTGTGAAAAATTGCTGTTATTTGGGCACTCAAAGTTTGAAAAGAGGCAAAAAAAAAATCCACAGCAGCATAATCTGTGACAGCACAAATTCTGTGTCCCTGTCTCAGAATCTTGTGTCATGTTCGGGCTCATTGTACACAGGGTCACCTCACAGCCTGGAACTCTGCATGAATATCAGACTTTGGGGCAAAAACAGCACCTTCCGATATTTAAATTAAAATAGAACATGTGGATTCAGATGGAATTAATCCTGGTGAAGATTCATAAAAGGGAAGAATCCAGAAACACGGTAAATGCTCTATACCTTTGGAAGCTTTTCTGATTGAAATAAACCGGTGCTATATTCTCATTGGTTTACGCATGAAAATCACCTGTGAAATGTCACCTCAGTAATCCCATGTGTGTGTGTGTGTGCAGGTCTGCGTTCTTCGTGTTCTGCAGTGAATACCGTCCCAGTGTGAAGCAGCAGCACCCCGGCCTGTCTATAGGAGACTGTGCAAAGAAGCTCGGCGAGATGTGGAGCAAACTTTCTCAGAGCGAGAAACAACCGTACGAAGAGAAGGCGCAGAAACTACGAGAGAAATACGACAAGGTGAGTCTCACACACACACACACAGGTAGACATATTTGTGAGCGGGGTTTTAACTCTCTGTCTGTCTCTTAGGAAATGGTGGCGTATCGCGGCGGCGGCACGTATGCCAGAAACCCAGGCTCCTCAGCTCAGGGCGGGGAGGAAGAGGAGGAGGAGGAGGGAGAGGATGAAGACGAGGACGACGATGAGGACGAGTAGATGGATGGAACGAGTCAGAGAGAGAGAGAGAGAGAAACAGGCAGGTGTGTGTGTTTCAGAGCTCAGGCAGGTGAGACAGGGGGCGGAGCTTCGCTGCAGGTCAGACAAAGGGACAAAGTTCACACAGGTGTGATGTCACACTTCCTGCTGCAGCTGACTTTAGGTAGAGAAGAAGAAGAAGATGAAGGTGAGCTTAGCTGGCAACCAATCAGGTTGTTATCTCCATGGTAACGGTGCAACTGTAGGACCAGTGTTACCGTGGAAACGTTACCAAACGTCACCTGCAGCTCAGGTGAGGTTGTGTGACATCACAAGTGTCAGCCCATTGGAGAGTAAAGACCCAAACTAAGATGTTAACCTATCGACCAATCAGCAGCCTGACAGGGAGAGAGAGAGAGAGAGCGAGAGAGAGAGAGGCCGCTCTGAAGCTCACACACCACCACAGAGTGTGTGTGTGCGTGCGTGTGTGTGTATGTGTGTATGTTTTGTGTGTTGGAGGTCATCAGATGTTAACCTGTCCCACGATAGAGGACAGACCCCACCCCCCTCTCACTGTTACCATGGTTACCCCTGCACCCTCCCTCCCCAAGCCCAGCGTGTTTCCATGGAGACGTGGCCCCGCCCTCTTCCTGTGGTTGTTTTTTTATTTTTACTGAAGTTTGATCGGTTTGTTCTTGTTCACTGTCAGAGTAGAAACTTCAACTTTTATAATAAAACCAACACCTGAGGAAAACACACCTGTACGTCTGACTCTGTCTGCCAACACACACACACACATACACACTGAACCCTCTGTTTAAAAAAACAAACAAACAACAACATTCACTGCATGGTGGAAGTTTCTCACGTCAGACTCTGAAACTGTCCTCTCCAGGCTCCTGTAGCTGTCTGTTCTCAGGTATAGAAGTTTATTACCTGAATGAACCAACAGGAGGCGTCTGAGCTCCTTCTCTCTGCTGCAGCTCATCTCCAGGAACCTTCTCCTGGTAATTGATGATGCGTCAGCAGCTCAGCCTCTGATTGGCTGCTGAATAAACATGAAGTGGGGACTTTCTGTGGATGCTGTGTCCAAGTTTCTGATGACAATCTGAGAAAAAAAAGAAACCAAACAATAAACTGCTGAACAGAGACGCTGCTCAGTGAGATTCCATTACTGCTGACACTCCCACACACTCACACACACTCAGATAATTTAACTCTGACAATTGTCCTTTTTCTACTTTCAGTCTTTTGAACTTTTGTTTTTATTTCTTTGTTTTACCACCTCAAATTTGATCTTGGACGCTTAATCCAGCCTCACACTGAGCGTCTGTAACACTTGACACTTTTTCTGATGTCACTGATAATTTTCACCCCCACCCCACACACACACACACACACACAACTTCCTCTGTTACACCTGAAGCCCAGTTGCCACCATTTGGTACAGGTCGTATAGGTGAAGCCTGATCCTGTTTTTTTTTTCACAGCCTTCTTGTTAGGCAGCGTGTAAGCCGAATGCCAATAGCTGCGCCAGATATGTGATAGCGTGGCGGCACAGCAGCCACACAGTGTACCCCACTCATAAATTCAATGGAGAAGAAAAGACGAGACACAGCACACCAAAGGCGATGATGAAAGACATCCAACCGTTTGACTTGTTTCAACTTTCTGATGCCATTTTCCAAACGGAAAAAAAAAAAGTATCTCAAAGAACGTTGGCAGGAGATTTAACCTTCTTCAGCTGCATTTATCCTGATGTGAACTTAAGCCACAAATTAAAATGTGATGTTCTTAAACCAAAGATTTTAACCTTTCAAATGAGGCCTCACTGATGAATTTTGACCCTGTGGTTCTCCAGCTATGTATGACAGAGGTTTGGGGCCATGCTTAAAAGAAAAGACAAAAGTAAACTTACAATATTTAGCTCATGAATGTACTAAAATAAAGTCGAAAAAAGTTGTAAATTTACTATAATAAAGCCAGAAACTTACAAGTTTAGGACTCTGTCCCTGTAAGAATATTAGATAAATCTCGTAAGTTTACAACTTTATTCTCGTAAGTTAATGAAATAAATCTAGTAAATTTGCTATTTTTTTTTTTAGCATGGCCCTAATACCCTGTTGTCGTTACGAGCATTGAAACACAATATGGTTCAAAGGCCAGAATTAGGTGAGATGGAAGGGTTTTATGCCGTTCTTTATTACCGCTGTCACAAAGGAAGTGATAATTCCATCTCCCAATTAACCGACTACACTGTTTCCAGTTCCACTTTCTGAGGACAGATCTGTATCTGTCTAACCCCCCAAGAGAAGGGTGTCAAAAAGTGGGATAGTACAAGTTGGTAATTCAGGGACCTGTCCCTGTCCCAATTTCTGCCAGTGAAAATGATCAAAATGAAAAACTGGCTTGGTTGGGATTGCTCCTTTTTTGGCAGATATAGTCAAAAAATGTTTAAATAAAAAGGCAGAATTACAACTTTTGCCCCATAATTTTGACTCTGATTTCTCAACTTGTTGACTTTAATCTTGTAATTTTGACTTTTTACCTCAAAAATTGGACTCTTAATTGTAGAATTTTGACTTTGCCATCTAACATGTTTAACTTTTATCCTATAATTTTGACTCTTTATCTCAAAACGCTGACTTTTAAGCTCAAAACATTTCTTTGAATTAAATCTGTACAACTGGGGTGGCAAGTCTTTGTCTTAGGGGGGCAGCTGCCGCCCTATGCCCCCCCCCCCATTGGTAGATCTGCCCCTGCCGTCACTCTGATTAACAGTTTGATTAACAGTTTAAAAAGAAAAAAAAAAGAAAAGAAGAAAAATAAATGCTGTCATCCCGCTGTCAAGTCTCATGCTCATTCTTGCACATTCTCTCTGCTGCACATTATCATTGCACTATTTAATTTCAATGTGAATTTTTTTTTTCTTTTTTTCCTTTTGTACAAAGTTTCTATATTTCTAATATTTCTATATTTCTAATTTGAAGTTAAGTAAAATTCCTTGTATGTTTCCTGAGGATACTTGGCAATAAAGCTGATTCTGATTCATTCTGTTTTGCAGACCTCATCTTTACTTGGTCAGTTTGACTGGAGTTAGGTTGAGTCAGCATTTTTAATACAGTGGCCGCCAAGGATCAGCTCCTAAACCTCTGCTTCAGAAACAGACGGTGACATCACAGAGACAACCTCTATGTTTTAGTCTCCATGTGCCATGTTTCAGGAATCAAAGGTTTGACTCATACAGGAGCAACATGAAACAGAGACGGCAAACAGACTGGAACTCCTGAAGATGTAAAAGCTGTGACAGTAGTCAGAGATCACAGAGGGTCAACATGCAGACAGGACCAGATCCAGGATCAGATCCAGGATCAGATCCATCCTACAGGACTCAGTCTGGTTCATACAGTTACAGATGTTTCCTTTAACAGACAGAGACCTCCAGCAGAACCAGACTCATGTTGGACCAACATCTGCTGAGACCAAAGTCTGTCCTCTCTCTGCTGCTGTCCCACAACAACCTGCTTCACCTGGAGACTGATGACGCATCAGCAGCTCAGTTTCTGATTGGCTGTTGGTGAAGAAGTGAAAGTAAAGAGTCGGGAGTTTCCAGAGAAGCTGCTGCTGCTGCGTTCAGGTGCTGCAGGAAATCACAGCGTGCTTGTATTAGCTGAGTGTTAAAGCTGAGCCTCAGTTTCAGAGGTGAACGCTGTAAAGTCCTGGTTTCAGTCAGACACTAAAAGGCATCATGGGTCAGACTGGTTTTATTGGTGAGAAGAGATGAGGAAACAGTCACTGTCCCAGTTTAACAAACAACGCACACACACACACACACACACACACACACACACACACACACACACAGAGTTAAAGTCCCTTCACTCTGATGATCAGATGATAAGAATAAGACAAATCTGACTCTGTAGTGGAAGTTACTGCATTCACAAACAGATTTTTCCTGAACCTGATAGAAACATGATCCAGACTAAACCAGACTCAGTCTCAGGTTTCTTTGTTGTACTGGTGTTTTCTTTTTAAATCTGGATGTTTAATATCACAGCAGCTTTTTGATAAAAGTACAAAGTTCACAGAAGCAGAAACTCTCAGGTTAAACTAAGAACAAGATTTATCAAATTATTTTATCTTCCTTTATTTTCTGACCAAATATTTAAAATCTTCAGCCTGAACAGATAAATCTTTTTATTTCTCGTCTTTAGAAGTTTTACTTAAATGAATATTACAAACCCTGGCCACACCCACTGATGGTCACATGACTTCTTCAGACAACATGAGACTCAAAACCAGAGAAACAGAGAAAAGAAAGAACTGAATGAGGTCACAGATCAACTCTTCAACAGTTAACTCATTCAGTTCGGTTTATATGGAGAAAATAAACTGTAAACATCAATTTGTCCCTTCAGAATAAAACATGACAAACAAGGAAAATGTGTTAAATTCACCTTCAAACTTTTAACAAATGGAGCTGAAACAAGAGGTGTTTTTATTCCTGATCTTTCAGATTTAACTAAGAGAAAAGTTTTCATCACTTCAGCAGGAAATAACTCAAACTCAAACATTTTATTCTGAAAAGCCCTTTAGTTTAAGACTAAAATCTTCTTTCATATCATATTTTGAAGAGTTGTTTAAGTTGGAGCAAACTCTTCAAACGAATTTATTCTGAAAAGCTCTTCAAGTGAAAGAAAGCATTTTATTTTGAAAATCTCTCAAAAATAGATAGAACGTTTTATTTTGAAGGACCTCCATGAACAGAGCGTTGTCTCTGTTTCCTGAACTTCCTGTGTGAGCAGCAGCAGTCGCCTTTACCCGGACACTGATGACGTCACATGATCTGATTGGCTGCTGAGTTTTTAGAGCTCAAAGTTTCTGTCAGTCCTCCTCAGACCAGCTCAGATCCACAGAGTCTAAAACCACTTCAGGTGTGTAGTTTGAGTCTGGTTCAGGTCTGTAGTGGTCTTCAGGTCTGTAGAGGTCTTCAGGTCTGTGGTGGTCTTCAGGTCTGTAGTGGTCCTCAGGTCTGTGGTAGTCTTCAGGTCTGTAGTGGTCTTCAGGTCTGTAGAGGTCTTCAGGTCTGTGGTAGTCCTCAGGTCTGTGGTGGTCTTCAGGTCTGTAGTGGTCTTCAGGTCTGTACTGGTCTTCAGGTCTGTAGTGGTCTTCAGGTGTCCTGGTTGGTTCTGGTCTCAGAGGATGAAGATGATGGTTCTGGTCCTGGTTCTCTCCTGGGTCCTCGTGGTCTCAGCTGAAGGTGAGTTTGTCTCTGAACTGATGAACAGTTTGAATGTTTACAAACAAACAAACAAACAAACAAACTGTCTCTGTTTTCTCATCAGTTCTTCATAAGGACGTTGCTATCAATGGCTGTTCAGAGACTGATGGAGAGGTCATGATCGGTCTGGATGGTGAGGAGGTCATGTTCGCAGACTTCAAAGCAGGAAAAGCAGTCTACCCTCAGCCTGACTTTGTAGATCCTATAACCTACGGAGAAGGAGCTTATGAATTCGCTGTGGCTCAACAACAGATCTGCAAAGCCAACCTGGCAGTTGATCGTAAAGATTTCAAAGACTACAAACTGCAACAAGGTAAAAAAGAACAAAAATTTGTGTCCCTTTAGTGTGTGTATGTGTGTTTGTTCTCCGTTGTGTTTTTTCTTTTCTCTTCTGTGTGTGTTCTGGAATGTGTGTGACATGAATTAGTGTGATATAAACTTGGATGTCAGGAACATGAATTTGATGTGTGTCGACACTTTGATATTATCCCATCCGTTCACATGCGTAGACATATTATAAGAAGATGCTTCATCATTCTATGCTGGAGCGTAATCCAGACTCACCGCCATACTTGGTGGGTCTCAGCTCTCTCTAGGCTAGCACCAGAGATTTGCCCCAATTTTGTTGTACAGCCCACGGTTTAAACAACTGATGCAGTGTATAGAAAGTTGTAAATTTAAACGACTTAGATATTAGTTAAAAAAAAACAAAAAACATTTTCTTGTTTCTGTTTCATAGCTCTGTGGCAAACTGATCAATTGTCAGTCCTGGTTTCTGTTCATATGTGAAGGTTCTAGATTTGTCTTTAATATTTTATGTGTACACTGCTGACATATATTAATATTTGAAATGAAATTAACATCTGCTGCCCATTGTACATTACGCTATCAGACAACATGCAAAAATCATAGAAGTCTGATTGTTTATGTTCATTTCAGGCATTTTCATGCTATCAGATCATTCCACAACATCAAGAATGCAGTTATAGCACAGTCTATTATTAAAATAGACAGGATATTTATTACTTTTGAATTTTCTTCATGAGCATGGAATCTCTGGTCAGCAATCTCACACAATGGATGGTGGTTATTGACTACTTTTTAATATCTCAGCAAGGTATACATAAAAGCTGAAAAAAATATCCAATATGTTTTGTGTCTCTTTCAGACACACCAGACTTTTCAAATGATTCCAGTGTAATCCCATTTGCTGCAATATTAAACGCCCAGAGAAAGTATTCCCGCCATCCATTCAGTTTTCCACTGGTGCTATGGTGATTGGGAAAAAATAAATGCAGTGAGTGAGGATAGGAGTGGTGGTGAGCAGAATGATCTAAAATATGAATTTATTGATACCTGTGTTGATATCAGTATTGACCAATACTTGCATGATGAGATCCATTTTTGAAATTATCAGTATATTGATGATTTCCCTAAATATGTTATGTAATAGTTAATTCACCAGTATGTGTAAGCTGTTCGACATAATATTGTATCTTTAATGCTAAAATATGACAATTGATATCATCTTTCAATATTCAAATATACTGTTTAACAATAATTAGAGAAAAATAAAGCACATGATTATCTTCTGAATGAAAGTAGCTTTTTATTTGCATTCATAAACACAAACATTAATTGAAGTAGTTGTGTGTTACTCTTGATTACTTTTGAAAAACTTTAAAAAGTATCAATCACAGCTCTGAGTTTCTTCAGTTTCCAGCTCAGAGGAAACGTAAACGTGGTTTATCTCAACGTCAAGATGAAAGAGGTGACTTCAGCAGAACTGACTTGCTCTCTCTCTCTCTCTCTCTCTCTGCAGACCCTCCCTCCACCCCCTTGGTCTACCCCAAAGACCAGGTGGAGCTGGGAGACAGGAACTTCCTGATCTGTCATGTGACCGCTTTCTTCCCTGCTCCTGTGACCATCTACTGGAAGAAGAACGGAGAGAACGTCACACAAGGAATCACCAACAACACTCCGTTCATGAACAAAGACGCCACCTTCACCCAGGTGTCCAGACTGGAGTTCATCCCTCAGCAGGGAGACGTCTACAGCTGCTCCGTCAACCACCTGAGCCTGGACCAACCCAAGACCAGGATGTGGGGTCAGGAACCACTAAACACACTAAAACACACACTAACACACACACGTTTAATCGCCCTCATTTGTAAATCTGGTGTAGAAAACGGCCTACGACAGCGTTCACGTGATCTATAAAATATGAATAACTGAGTTAATCATGTTGTGACCAGGTCATGAGTTGCATCTTAAGTTATTTGCATTTGATATGTAACTTTTGCCTGGTAAAATGTAATTTCACTGTCACAAATCTTGTGTGAAAAACAGTAAACTACTGGCAGCAGGGCTGCCATCATGTTACTGTAAAATAAACAGTTTTTTACTGTAACAGAAATTTACAGTATTTTACCGTTCAACACTTTGTGACCATACACTGTAAGCCTTTGCTGAAAACTTACTGTAAAATCTCAACAGTTTTGTCTCTCTATTACTCGAATTGATTCAATGAGACATTCCAAATCCTTATAGGTGGTATTAATGATAAATGAATCTGGGATTTTCCAGTTTTGATGAGTGGGATTATCATAAAAAGAGTGGGGTTAGCAGTGTCTGACCAATCACAAACAAGGAGAAACCCTGCAGAGCAGTTATTCTTCAAATACTTATTCAAACGCATCATCCAGGACAAAAGCAACACTGTTGCTGCAGCAAAAGCCAGGAATGCTGGCAGAAAATTTCCAACTCTGTTACAGCTAAAGTTTGTGATGTCATACAATATTAGTTCATTGAACAATACACCGATCTCTAATTCCACTTTATTACAGCACAGACGTTTTGGGTAGAGCTCTTTCTGAGTGCCCTTTCTTTAGTTTCCAACAGTCACACAGAGGCTCAGCTCCCTGTGTGAGCGTGTTTTATGTTGGATTATCAGTTCCTCTCGGTGATGGCGTGATGAGTAGTTGTGCAATCCATAAAGTCATGCCATGTGTGAGCAGCTGTTCACCTCATTATTTCAGATGCACCTGACAGCACTGTGTTACATTTGCAACAAGTGGTTCAACCAGTTGACAGATGCCCAAACCCATATCTTTGGTACAGGATGTCATTAGGACTTCAGAGAGGGTTGCATCTATCCCTAAAATCTTTTTCTCCTAGACACTTATCTCAGGTTTGAGATCTGAACATCATCTCTGCACAGGTCCAGGTTGACAAATTCTGACCTGTGTGTAGAAATGAGTGCACCCATATTGTAGTCCTGTTTATGAGGGCCATTGTGTCCATGCAGGGTCACTGTCTGTCAGTTTGTGGATATGTATGTGTAACAGCAGTGTGTAAATGTTGTTTTCTTGTGTATGCAATCATGTGTGTGCGGTGTGTGTGTGTGTGTGTGTGTGTGTATTATTGTGTGTATAATCCTGTGTGTGTTGTTGTCTGTCTCCAGAGGTGAAGGTGGATCAGCCAGGTGTGGGTCCTGCCGTGTTCTGTGGACTTGGTCTGACTGTGGGGCTGCTCGGTGTGGCTGCTGGAACCTTCTTCCTCATCAAAGGGAACGAGTGCAGCTGATTGGTCCAAACTGATGATGTCATCAGTGTATTAGAAGCTGCAGGTGTCTGTTCACCTGGTTCTGTTTGTCTGTTTGCTTCATGTAGATACAGTCTGAAGGACACCACACAATTAACTGCTGTCTGTACACACACACACACACACACACACACACACACACACACAGTAACATGATGGGTCGCTTGTAAACAGGGTTCAGATGTAAAATTTATTGAATGAATCAAAGCTGAAATAAAGATTCTCCTGAGTGACATTACTGTTTCCTGACTTATGTTCATTTATTCTCATACACAGAGAGAAAAAGCGAGAGAGAAAAGCATTTATACTCATAATCCTTTTTCTGCCGAGCTGGTGCTGGTGCCAGTTCCAGAGGGGTATTGCACAAAACCAGGATAAAGACATCCAGAATAATTGAGCAGTTGCGGCCTGACAAAACCATATCTGCACTTTCTCTGATTAATTGGTTGCATGTTTGTTGAGCCAGGATGAAAAGATGAGGCTTAGTCAAGCCAGATGTGAACTGTTAGGATAAGTGGGTAATCACAGCTTTCTGAAGAAGAAAGCTCGATCACAGATTCAATCATGAAAAATTGAACGTGTTATTCCTCACGCCTTCTGAACAAGAGCTGCTTCTTCAGCAACATAAAGAAATAGAAGGCATAATACAAACAAAAACACACCAGTGCTGTTCAAAAGAAGAGGGGAAAAGCCTGGCAAACAGCAGCAGACCAGTTTAATGCACAAGTAACCCAAACTTTAAAAATGAATTAACTGTGCCCCACATGGACTGTCATAATCACAGTTATGGGATGAAGGGCTGATGACTTTTCAAGTTCACTGATTAAAAGTTGTTTTTTGCTTCAATGTGGCCCAGACAAGTGAATTTTACTCAGATTATGTAGAGTATGATAGGAATGATCTAAAGGAATGATCTACTCTGTGTTTGTGTTATCTGTTAAATCAGTGCTTTACTCAGCTCTCAGAAAGAATACACTCATCTAGTCAGAGAAGTTCCAGGCAACAGATGAAAATAAAACATAAAAATATTATGCAGTCTGGTTTTTATCCTTAGTGTATCAAAATTCATTAGATAAAATGATAGATAAGTTGACCGCTGAAAATGAATTTCTGTATGATTTTAGTGGTGAAGAGAAAAGCACGTAAAATCAGCATGAGGGGGGGGATCACCCAGCCAGGACCTGACCCCAGCATATTTGAATAAGGAGAGGTCAGTGATGGGGGGGTAGTGACAAACTCATCTGCAGCTGTGTAGTGAACCTGTGCAGGTGAGAGAACACTGTCATTGAACTCCAGAATAACAGCGGTATCATGTTTGTGGAGATCTGCTGATTATTTAGTCCAGATTAAATAAAATGTTGGAATGGTGTGGAACCCTTCAGATCCAACATTTAAGTCAACACTCTCTTTTCCTGTTTTTAGGGGACAGTTAAAGCAATATATATATATATAACATTCCATGATAACTTTTAACCGTCATTGTGTCTTGTACACAAGTCCGGCTTAAAGATGATCTGAAAAAAGCTCTAGGACTTGTTCGTTCAAATGCATAGTTCATAAATCATCAAAACATCAAAACCGACATTTAGCCCAAATTTCCAATCCAGCATAATCGCAGTAGAGTTTTTTGTAGGTCTAGGCATGATAGTTATGCACAAAAAATGTCAGATCTGCAGCTAACAGCAGCTGTGAGGGACTGCTTATTTTAGTCATTAGGGGGCGTGTTGGGTTCAAGCACCCAACTGGCTATCAGCTGCTGTGGGTGTCGAAAGAAGCTCCAAGGCACAGATACTCAGTTTATGCTTTTGCAAAAGGGAAGTCTGATCAGAGGTGCATCCAGCACCCTGACTCCTATCAGCTTCCAATACTTCCCCGTTGTTCAGCTCTTTATTCAAAGTGAAATCATCATATGGGCGTGATCGTATAGTCATTAGTCATGTAAAAACCAGCAGTTAACAGGCAGATCATATTTGAATGGACATCATGTAACCACATTCTGTAAACAGCTGATACCTGCTTTCTGCATGAGCAGTCTGTTCTTGACGTCAGAATGATAACATAGATTACAAGCACGGCAGTACAGCATTTCTCCAACAAGGTGCTAGCAAGCAATGCATTTTGATTCAGGCGCCAAAATCTAAAATTTTTCGCATTCCTTTGGTTGGGTAGCCAAATTTTGGTTGGACTTTAAGCATGTTCAGGGCATGTTATTTGGGGTTAAATGCGTGGAAAGACAGAAAAATGAGGGCTGAATCTATCCAAGGCAACCAATATTTCCAGGCTCAACGCCTCATCCTGGTGTCGTGCAATAACTTATGTGGCTGTGGTTTGCCAGCTTACCTGAACTCCTTTAACCCTTTGATGTGCAACATATGCATACCCCTTCTAATGCACAACATGGGTCAAAAATGACCTGTATTTATTTTCCAGGTTATTTCATGCTGATTGAGTTTTTCTTTGTTTTATCTTTGGAAATCAATTTATTTCATGATTGAATATGTCAAGTATTATTTAAATATCTTGTTTTTGATTACGACTAATCATTATTTCCGTTCTTGCTTTTATTCTTTATGAACAAAAATAGTTTTTTTATTACTACATCAAGTTTACACACATGGGTCAAAATCGACCCATTCATCCAAGTGTGATTAAATGATGTAATACTTTAAAGATAATTTCTTTCAAGTAATCACTTTAGTGAGTGGGGGCCAAACATTGACTTGTTTAACATTTGCAGCATATTTATTTGTAATTTTGTCACACATACACACACCTTAAATAACATAACATGGCTGCATACACTACCGGTCAAAAGTTTTAGAACACCCCAATTTTTCCAGTTATTTATTGCAATTCAAGTCACTCAAGTCCAATCAGTAGCTTGAAATGATACAACGGTAAGTGGTGAACTAACAGAGGGTAAAATAAAAAGTAAGGTTACCCAAAACTGAAAAACAGAGAACATTTCAGAACAATAACACAAAATGGGTTCACAATTGATAGCTGTCCTGCAGCAACGGAGGGTGACCAAGCCTTAAAAAGCTGCTGCTACTGCTAGGACGTCAGAATAAGACAAAGAGGCTTGCCTGGAAACACTGCCATTGGACGACTGAAGACTGGAAAAAGGTTTTATGGACTGATGAATCAAAATGTGAAATCTTGGGTTCATCAGGCAGGATCTTTGTACGGCGTAGAGTAGGTGAAAGGATGCTTCCACAGTGTGTGGCTTCAACTGTCAAACATGGAGGAGGAAGTGTGATGGTCTCGGCTTGTTTTGCTGGATCCAGGGTTGGTGACTTGTTCAGAGTGAGAGGCACCCTGAACCAAAACGGCTACCACAGCATCCTGCAGCACCATGCAATACCCCCTGGTATGAGTCTAGTTGGTCAGGGGTTCATCTTACAGCAAGATAACGACCCAAAACACAAGTCCAAGCTATGTCAGAACTATCTTGTGAAAAATGAACAAGCTGGTAAAGTTGAAAACATGGAGTGGCCAGCACAGTCTCCAGACTTAAACCCCATTGAGCTGGTTTGGGATGAAATGGACAGAAGAGTGAAAGCAAAGCAACCCACAAGTGCCACACATTTATGGGAACTTCTGCAACAGACATGGGAAGAACTTTCTGAAGAATATTTGATTTCTATTGTAGAAAGAATGCCACGTGTGTGTTCAGCTGTTGTATCTGCCAAAGGTGGCTACTTTGATGAGTCAACAGTTTAGAATACACTTTGGTCTATAAATTGGTTCCAAGATTTCTTTTTTGACTCCAATTGCTTATTTGTACTATGCTTCGACGTCTGAGTGCAATGAGACATTGAACAGCAGAATTTTCAGTAAAAACACTGGAAAAATTGGGGTGTTCTAAAACTTTTGACTGGTAGTGTATTTTTAATGCGTAACAGCGTCCTGTATCACAACTTCATCTGGAGACGAAGGGGAAACCCATCAAAGACGGCGACCACGCTGAGAGCGTGATGAGGCGTCGACTTGTCTATGAGCAGTTGTTGTACAGTGCTCTTTCTTCTCTACAACCCTCAAGTATAAATAAATGAAGTTTCAAGGTAATGCTGTTGAGGTTCAGCTGAACAGAGTGAAGTACTAAACTTTACAAAAGTTTATTGTATTGCACAGCCCTGGATGGTGTGTGTATGTGTTTGCCCATCTCTGTTTTTCTTTTCATTGTTGTGTTACTTGTCCATACACTGCAAGTCTATCAATTATATATTGAAAAAAAAACCTGAACAGAATTATCATGTACAGTCAGAACGGAGAAGTTCACTTTCATTTTTAATGCAGATGGATGCACAAGTGTGTGTTTCTCTATCAGTGTCAGTGTATGTGTGTGTGTGTGTGTGTGTGTGTGTGTGTGTGTGTGTGTGTGTGTGTGTGAGCAGCAGCTCAGAGTGAGTGTTGTCTGCCTGGTAACAGGTGATGTTGGTCATGTGACCTCCTCTCTGGTTTTTAGAGCAGCGCTCAGTCAGAGTTTGTCTCAGTTTGTGAAACAGCAGAAGATCATGGCTCCAACTTTACTCAGCGTCTGTCTCCTCTTCACCTCCATCATCTGCACAGCAGGTAAAATACACACTAATACCTGATACACACTTGACAGACCTACACACATTTGATTGATGGACACACCGGATTGATCCAGACAAACAACTTATCCAGGGTGGGCCATACGTTTACATTCATAAGAAAAATAAACATTTTATGTTGGACAGCCCTTTTTTATTTTATAATCTGCTTCTTGTGATATGAATGCGTGTTTTCTTGATGAGCTAGCATAAGCACAGTAAAAGCTATGTCTGTAATAGCACTGGTCATAAGTTTTGCCGGTGTCATGTGTGATGTTCATTCCATGTTTTCCGTTTAAGTTCAGTGCGACCATGCGACTATTTCCCGATTAACCGATCAGTGTAATTTCAATATGTCGCCCATTCGTCAGATGCACTTTCTAGGGTATCTGGGGTATACATCATATATTTTCATTTGTATGGAAACTTATGGCCCACGCTGTTTGAATACCTGACCGACCTGTTCAGTTTCACTGAAAGTTAAACTGTGATCATTTAGTTGTGTTTGTGTTCTTCAGATGGTTTTATGGAAGTCGGAGTGGACAGTTGTCTGTTTAGCTCGGCTGATCCAAAAGACATCGAGTACATCTACTCTATTTACTACAACAAGCTGGAGTACATCAGGTTCAGCAGCAGTGTGGGGAAATATGTTGGATACACTGACATTGGTGTGAAGCAGGCTGCGATCTGGAACAACGATAGTTCAGAGCTGAGCGTGAGGAGAGCTCAGAAGTCCACATACTGTCAACACAACATTGGAAACTGGTACAGTAACATTCTGACTAAATCAGGTGAGTTGATGTTTCAGTGACGTCACACAACATCCCATCATGAGTGAAGAGATGAATCCATGAACAAAGTTCCTTCAGAGCTGATTTCAGAGTGAAATGTTGTTGTTGAGTGAGAAAACTACACTTTTACAGTCAGGATCAACTTCAACACCAAACTCTGGAAACATCACTGACTCTCAGGAAGTTACACACACAGCTCTGTGACGCCACCTGCTGCTCACACCCTGCTACTGCAGTTACTGTAAACAGACATCAGAGACTTTAACTCTTTATATTTAAGGATGTTAACGATAAAACACTCTGAAGGAACTTTGTGAAATATAAACATTAAAGATTAAGTCAAGATTTTCAGTATCAGACAAACTGTTCAGAGGAAAAGTAACAAAGAATAATTTAATCCAGAGACTTTTAATTTAATTTTAATTTTTACCGTATTGTCCTGAATAGAGGAGAATCCTGTTTTTTAGATTTGCAGCTTTTAAACGTTTAATGGTCTGATCCTGTCAGAGTC
This sequence comes from Thalassoma bifasciatum, assembly GCA_008086565.1. Classification (NCBI taxonomy): domain Eukaryota; kingdom Metazoa; phylum Chordata; class Actinopteri; order Labriformes; family Labridae; genus Thalassoma; species Thalassoma bifasciatum. The sequence goes on from RPOG01001996.1 coordinate 26,595, forward strand.
TGACTCTTATTGGACCAGGAACAAACCAGTACTTCGAGACTGGCACAACTATGACACGACGTCAATTTGGGAGACGGTCCGACGCGAGACTCTGCGGGGGACGACCACCTGTAGGACGGCACGACCAGACGAGGCGGATGCTGAAGATGGGGTTCAAGTAGTTTCACTGGACCGAGTCCTTGCCTCTGGTCTAGTGGAGACCACAGTGCTCCACTGACGAGATGGAAAACGGCGACTGGTACTACCAGATCCACTCCCACCTGGAGTACACGCCACGGTGAGTCCAGGTCCAGGTCCAGGTCCAGGTCCAGGTCTAGACGGTTTTGATTCCAGGTCCAGTTAGAGAAGCATTTGTTCAACACAGATTAACCTTTGAACTGAGGGTAGAATGAAGTTCATGAACCAGGCTCAGGTTAATCCGGTTCAGTCAGAGTCCAGGTCCAGGTTCAGGTTCAGGTCCAGGTTCAGGTCCAGGTCCAGGTCCAGAGTTTGGTGTCTCACAGTCTCAGATCTGGTTTTTCTGTTGGATCAGGTCTGGAGAGAAGATCTCGTGTAAAGTGGAGCACGTCAGCCTGAGCGCACCTCTGATCGTGGACTGGGGTAAATACCTGTCTCTCTCTCACCTGTCTCTCTCTCACCTGTCTGTCTGTCTCTCACCTGTCTGTCTGTCTCTCACCTGTCTCTATCTCACCTGTCTGTCTGTCTCTCACCTGTCTCTCTCTCACCTGTCTCTCTCTCACCTGTCTGTCTCTCAGACCCGTCCATGCCTGAGTCTGACAGGAACAAAATCGCCATCGGAGCCTCAGGACTGAGTCTGGGTCTGGTTTTATCTCTGGCTGGATTCATCTACTACAAGAGCAAGACCAGAAGTAAGACCAGTACACCAGTCCTAGACCACTACAGACCAGTACACCAGTCCTAGACCACTACAGACCAGTACACCAGTCCTAGACCACTACAGACCAGTACACCAGTCCTAGACCACTACAGACCAGTACACCAGTCTGATACCACTACAGACCAGTACACCAGTCCTAGACCACAACAGACCAGTACACCAGTCCTAGACCACTACAGACCGGTACACCAGTCTGAGACCAGTACAGACCAATACACCAGTCTGAGACCACTACAGACCACTACAGACCAGTAAACTAGTCTGAGACCACTGCAGACCGGTACACCAGTCCTAGACCACTACAGACCAGTACACCAGTCTGAGACCACTACAGACCAGTACACCAGTCTGAGACCACTACAGACCACTACAGACCAGTACACCAGTCCTAGACCACTACAGACCAGTACACCAGTCTGAGACTACTACAGACCAGTACACCAGTCCTAGACCACTACAGATCAGTTCACCAGTCTGAGACCACTACAGACCAGTGCACCAGTCCTAGAGCACTACAGACCAGTACACCAGTCTGAGACCACTACAGACCAGTTGTAAAGATGTGGTTTCTGTATTTTTCTTTGACCCTTGTCTCTTTTTTTTTTCTATCTTCTCGTTGCAGGAAGGACTTTGGTTCCTACCACTGACTGATCCCAGTCTCAGTCCTGGTCCTGGGTCTAGTCCTGGTCCCGGGTGCTTGTTTGTAGAAGAAAAATCAGCTTCCTGTGTTTTCAGCTCAGCAGCGTCAGTGCTGCCACCTGCTGGACCGTCTGAAGACCTGCTTCTCTGGTCTCTGCTGGTCTGAACCCTGATCCTGGTCCGTTGTGGATCAGGGTTGATCTGGATCTGGATCTGGATCTGGACTCTGCTTCCTTCAGTGTTTGCTGCTTTCCTTTGTGAATGAATCTTGTAGAGGATCAATAACTCTGCTGTCTGATCAGATTGAATCCTGTGGTTAAAGCTTTGGGGCTGCTGGGACGTTTGATTCTTACATTTACAGATTTTTACTGAAACTCTTTCTCAAAACAATAAACTTTCACAAAACTGTCTGTGGATTTATTTAACGTTTATCAGAGGTTGGTTTGTGTCGGTGAAGCTCTCAGTCCTAACTCTAGAGTCAGGAGTTTTGTCACGTTT
>RPOG01001996.1:28712-113213 GCA_008086565.1 Thalassoma bifasciatum
TCCTGGTCCGTTGTGGATCAGGGTTGGTCTGGATCTGGATCTGGATCTGGACTCTGCTTCCTTCAGTGTTTGCTGCTTTCCTTTGTGAATGAATCTTGTAGAGGATCAATAACTCTGCTGTCTGATGTCTAACTTAGGACACCAATTTCGAAACCCCGACGACCCTGCAAACTAAGAATGTAAATGTCTAAAAATGACTTTGAGAAAGAGTTTTGTTATTTGAAAGTGTTTTGACAGACACCTAAATAAATTGCAAATAGTCTCCAACCAAACACAGCCACTTCGAGAGTCAGGATTGAGATCTCAGTCCTCAAAACAGTGCAAAGAAGAAGAAAACTCTTCTGATTCAGCAGGTTTTATGGTAAATTTTACAAAACTAGAGAAATTAAAGTTTGTGTTTTCTGCCGAGTCATGTTTGAAATGAGAAATCACTTTAAAATGAGAAAAAGATTAAGATTTAACTGTTCTGAAAAGTAGTTTTATTTTTTTAGAGGCTCAAATCTGCTGTTTGGTTGTTTTAGTTCAAAGAGAAACATCAGAACTGTAACAACAGATTATAAAAACTAAAGTTACGTTTAATGTGTGAAAAAGAGAGAGCAGCTTTAATCAAGTTGGTATAGAAATTTTTATTATCACTGAATGTTTTTGAAAACTAGTGGAGGTGAAAGAGGCTCTTTGGTTTTTAGTGAGCTCTAATCATGGCTGATACTGTGTAAAGTCTCAGGATGGGTTATTATTTTCCTTTTCTAAAATAAAAGGGTTTATGTGTACGACGGAGTATTAGGGCCACATTGAAATTTTTTTTTGCTTCATATTTTACAACGAGAATAAAGTTGAATTTAATTATTTTACCACAAGATTAAAGTCTAAACTAATTATTTTACTAACAAAAGATTCTAATACTTGTGATAATCTGAAGCTGATGTGTTAAAAGTTGAATTATCTCCTTGTTTGTTAAACCTAAGTTAAAGTATAACTTGACGAAATGCTGTGGTCCTCATTTCCTCTTCCTCGTAGACTGTCCTCGATTATATTTCGACTTTAATCTCGTAGTAAAATAATGAATTTTGACTTTAAAATCATAGTAAAGTAATTAATTTCAACTTTAATCTCATTGTTGAATAAGAAGTAAAAAAAAAAAATCTTAATGTGGCCCTAATACTCTGTCGTAAAGGGTTAATGTGAATATTATCTCTTTTTTTAAAGCACAAACTTCCCTGGTTTTAACTCACTGCTGCGTCACAGAAACACTGACACAAAGATTAAGACTGAAGCTGCTTCTCACTGACACACAAATGATGGAATTGACCAATCACTGAGTAGATGGTTGTGACTATTAAATACTAATTTAGCATTTAAGTCCCATCCCTGTTAAAAACAGTCTCTAAGAATTGTATGGATTCAGCCTTGGCTTATAACTTTAATGCTACAATCTCTGAGATTCTCTTAGTTTAAGAATAAATAAACTTATGATATACATGCAAGGACACTACACTTTATTGAAATGTGTAAGTTTTTATTCTTTGCCATTTAACTGCAATCAACTTACAGGTCAAATGTTGGTGCCTCTGATGCAGAGGTGGAAAGTACTTAAGTACAAATACTTTGTTCCTTTACTAAAGTACATTTTTCTGGTATCTGTACTCAACTTAAGTCTTAATATTTTTAATAACTTCTTGCTTTCAGTTCCTACATTTGAACTCAAATATCTGGACTTTCTACTCCTTACTACCTTTTTCACTTTTACTTAGGTAAAGTAGATGAATTTGTACTTTTATTTTTCTACTTAAGTACAGAAAGTATGTACTTTTTCCATCTCTGCTCTGATGCCAGAGTTTATATATTCTCATTTTGATGTCGTGAACAGCCTGACACCTGTCGCAGCATCAGTGTGATATAAAAGCTCACGCTGCCCTCTAGAGGTTCATCTCTGCACCTTCACCTCCACGGATTAAACATTCAGATAAAAGCATTATTTTCACACAGAAATCAACTGACACTTTACACTGTGTCTCAAATTATTATGCAAATTGTATTTTAGTGTCATAGAGAATTTTTTTGTTTGTTTCTCAATGAACCTTGTAGATGGTATTGTGTCTCAGGGCCCTTTTGGATCACTGATACAAATTTCAGACACCTGTGATAACTATCGTACCAGGTGAGCCCATTTAAATGAAAAACTACCAAAGGAGGGTGTTCCACGTTATTAAGCAGGGCATAATTTTCAAGCAAAATGGGGTAAAAGAAAAAAAAAAAAAAGGTCTCACAGTTGTCGAAAAGCTTGAAATAATATGAAAACATTTTGTTTTTCACGAAAACTTAAGCGTGATCACCGTACTGTCAAAAGATCTGTGGCTGATTCAGAGCACACACGGGTTTCTACACATAAAGGCACAATGAGGAAATTTTTTTCTACAAATATATCGAATTAACAAAAGCAGCTGCTAAAATACCATTACAGAGAAGCAGACAGGTATTTGAAGCTGCTGGTGCCTCTGGTGTCCTGCAAACATCCAGGAACAGGATCCTTTAGAGGTTTGCAGTTATGTGTAAAGCTTCTTTTCGGCCTCTGACAAACGCTCACAAGCAGAAACGACTGCAGTGCATCCAGAAATACATGAAGACTCATTTTCAAACAGTCTTGTTTGCTGATGCGTGCCGTGCAACCCTGGATAGTCCAGATGGATGGAGCAGTAGATGCTCAACATGTCCCAACAACAATGTTTTAGGCCAGAAATACAGAAAAAGAGCTGATCAGCCCGTCTAAGGGTCCATGAAGGTGTGAAAATGACCTCTGGAAGAAACGTGAGGTCTGTGGTGTTTCTGACTGATCCCTTTCTACCATGGTACAAAAAGAAGAATCGTATTAATCCTTAACAAAATTATCTTCATGCGTGACAATGCACCATCTTCATGCTGTTAGGAAAACCTCTGCACCACTGGAAGCTGTGAGCATAAAAGAGGAGAAACTCATAGTGTAGCCCCCATCCTCCCCTGACCTCAACCCTGCTGAGAACCTTTGGAGCATCCTCGAGTAAAAGATCCATGAGACTGGGAGGCAGTTCACATCCAAACAGCAGCTCTGGGAGACTTATTTGACATCCTTCCATCCATCCATTTTCTATACTGTCTATCCTGCTATTCAGGGTCGCGGGTGGCTGGAGCCTATCCCAGCTGTCAATGGGCGAAAGGCGGGGTACACCCTGGATTGGTCGCCAGTCAATCGCAGGGCTGACATAGAGATAAACAACCATTCACACACACACTCACACCTACGGGCAATTTAGAATAATCAATTAACCTAACCATGTGGGCATATTTTTGGACTGTGAGAGGAAGCTGGAGTACCCGGAGAGAACCCACGCATGCCACCGTGCAGCCTTATCTGACATCCTGACAAAAAAAATAAATAAATACGCAGAAACTCTTCAAAAACTCACAAGTCTAATGGATGTAAGAATTGTGAAGCCGAAAGGTCCTGTGGGAAAATGTTACTTGGCCTGTTCAGATACTTTTGATTTAAATAGTTTTTAGTTTCAGTAAATATAACCTCCTAATGCTGTAAATTCAACACATGACTTTTTTCAGTCCTTTACAACCTATAAAATGTTCTGAAACTCTGTTGTGCCTAATAATTTGGAACATTGCATTTTAACCCTCCTGTACAAGTCTGGGTCAAATTGACCCGAGTTGAATTGAGAATATCAAGAAAAATGGTGAAGAGTATTTTTTTCGGAATGAAACTTACTCTGCTTGCCTTATTTAGTGCTATAACATATTTTAAAAAAATACAGTCCATCTCAAAATTTTTGCAACTACCCCCCACATGTTTATATCACAAAGATACTGTATGGGTCAATCTGCAGGAACATAATAGATGTTACTAACAAATGAATAGTATAGGAGGGTTCAGTTTTTTATGAAAAAAAAATACTGTTATCATTTGTTATCATCACACTCTAGAAGTTGATGACTCAAAACTTGTGTTTATTGGAGTTTGCATTTATTATTAAAGGAAATCAGAGACTAATATTATTTGCATAATAATTTGGAACACGGTGTAGTTGGAAAGTGTCATAATTAAATCAGCTTCTAGAGGTAGACTTCATAAATTTTCAATCACAAAAACTGAATTCTTAAACATGTAAATTTATCTTTCAGTTTGAGGTTGTGAAATGTAAACAAGATCATACACAGGGTGAAGAGGAGCTCAACAACACACCTGTGTGTGTGTGTGTGTGTGTGATCCACCTGCTGTTTGTCCACCTGTTCAGACAGAGTGTAATTCTCTGCTCTGACCAGCAGGGGGCTCTGAAGTCTGAACCCATCTTTATTATTCATCAGGTTACATAAGAGACTAGTGGTACCGCTCTTATATAACACACACACACACACACACACACACACACACACACACACACGTTTAAACATCACCTCTGCATCTTGTGTCTCTCCCCTAAAAATAACATTTTTAAGACTCATGTTCAAAAATCTGTAAATATTTCACAGTTCATTCAGCTCTGACTGTTTCCTCCAATCAGAGCGCAGCACGCCGCCCCCCCTCACACAAACACACACAAATCTCTTATATAAAACAACTGGAAACAACAAATAACAAACAGTTTGTGTCCCAATAAAGTCCGTCCTCTTTAGTTGGTAAGTGTTTGTCCATCGTATACTGTAGTATGTCTTCTTGGCGGACTAACCGGCCAGCGAGAAACTTCCTTCTGCTAACCACCTCTCGCCATGTCCACTCTTCCCCGCAAAGGTGCACCGTGCTATTCTCACTACGACGGGTGAGGAGACGGGCGTGTCCGAGTGTGTGGTGTGTATCTGTGTGTCGGTTGTCATGCTGAGCCCCACAATAAAGATCGTAAACGAAACAAACACGTATACAAATCAAGGGTGAACGAAAACAAACGGGCTAACGACTTCCTAACTTATCGACTAACTCTTTAACTAAAATTACTCACTCATTAAGTCTTTTACTAATTAGGTTTCTAATAACTAACGAGCCGTTCTGCAACAACAAAAACAGGAAAAAAGAGAAGCTGTGGCAAACGCTAGAATCCGATTGGATAGAATTTATAACAGACGCTTTTGTTTCTAATCCGGTTTGTGTCTTGAACCAGTTCTGATCCTGATATGTTTCCATTCCTGTTCACACTCTCAAACTGGTTTCCAATCACTCCAGCTCGCTAAGATTAAACCCGATGTTTGGTCAGCCAATCAGGAGCCGCCTTACTGGATGATGCGTTGACGGAAACCAATCAGAAGTCAGCTGAGATTTGACTCAACTTTTTCACTTTTTTTTTTTTTTTTTTAAATCGTCAATCTAAATAAATAAATAAATAAATAATAAACAATCAATAAATAAACCTGTAAACACATCAGCTGTGCGATCATATTTTGGTCTCATGCGCATCGATGTGGCGAAGTGAACGTCTGTCTTTGGTCGTCCGTCAGACCGCCCTTGCAGTGACATCAGAGCCTGTGTGCGATTTTTCGAATTGTTTGAGTTAAAGCTGCTCTGAGGCCGTCACACACACACACGAATAAAAAAACACCACAGAGGAAAAAGAAAACACACACACTAGACAGACTGTAACTAAAGAGAACTGATAATTCAAACGGTCAGTGAACGCATCATGGTGGTAAGATGAGGCCTTTACGGGAGGGTGACGACGGACCCAAACATGAGCGAGTGCAGCTTTAATGAATGTATGTGTGTGTGTGAGTGTGAGAGAGAGTGTGTGTTTATTTGTCGTTGATCCGTAGTTTGAAAGAAACTCGTCCGGCGAACTTGTCCCTCTCGCTGCCTTCGTTCAGAGTGTTGGAGGTGATTTTACACTCCACGTTGATGTCCGTGTTCATGGAGGCGTTCAGGAACTTCACGGCCACCAGAGGCTGAGTGTAGTTCACCTGAGACATTAAACACAACACACGGATCTATTACCGTGAGTCTATAATCACAGCTCTATGAAATCTACCTGTTTTAAAGGGAACCCCGACTGTGAGGGCTAACAGGCATGAATATGCTTAAATGTTTGTCTCAAACTAGAATTTATTGTTAAAAGACATAACGAATTGGTTTTACTTTAAAAAAAATACAGTTTAAAACACAGTTTCTATCCTTCGGGCACAGCCATTGTTTTACTGCCGCAATGCATTCTGGGTTGATGACGTAGATTGGTTGCTTGGTGCCGAGCATCTGGATTTGGCCGTTTACTCACTACTAGTCGCCGTAAGTCACGAGGTTTCAGGAGGGAAAAAAACATAATAATGCCACATGTGGCTGCTTTTGGGTGCACTTTTCAGTCCAAAGGAAACAAGGAGACTGATGTTAGTCTGCACAGCTTCCCAAAAGACAAGAAAAGAAGGAAGTTGTGGGAAATGGCTTGTGGGCGTAAACAACTTCCCATGGAGCCGCGGCTATGTTCTGGCCACTTCTCCCCAGAAGCATTTGCTGCATTTAGCCGGCCCATGCTGATGAAAGAGCTGACAGGTGTGGGTCATTATAAACGGAGACTAAAGCCAAATGCTGTGCCGACTATTTTCCAACACAAACCCAAAAAACTTCCTCTGGAAACCACTGAAGTCCGCTCCAGGACTTATATGATCCTGTATGAGATCGAGCCCGGTGCAACCATATGACATCACTACCCAGACGTTACTGCGGCGTAAACAACAATGGCGGCCTACAGGTGAAAATATTTTTTTAAATTTTATACAAACTAAGATATTTTGAGAGATTTTATTATCGTTCTTATGTAGCTGGTGAAAACACTGGTTTAGGAAAATGACGTTCTGGTAGCCAGGGTAACTTTTAACAACATAAGCCTTGAAGGTCTCAGCAAAAAACATGATGGAGTTTATCGTAATACAAGACTCAGGATACAAACCTTATTATAATACACAGGCCGCTTTAACAGGGTACCTGCAGGTTTTGATAAGTCCAATTTAAGACTTTTTAAGACCTTTTAGATGCCACTTTGAATGAAATTTAAGACCAAAAACCTGCTGCATTACAACCAAATCATAGCATTTGTCACTTAATGAGTCTCATTCAAGTTTACTTTTTGTCTGTTTATTGAACATAAAGTTGCTCATTTGTAAATATCTGTATGAAAAAGTACAAACAGTGACCCATAGTTATAGACTGCCAAGCTAGGATGCAGATAAATTATATCAGGAGCTTGTAAGACGGTTTCACTCCATTGTGAGAAGTCTCGCAAAAAAAAAAACACCAATAAAACAGTACAATCCTACCCTGACAAATTTAAGACCTTTGAGTAATTTATTTAAGACAAGAATATAACATTTTAATGAATTTAAGACTTTTTAAGGCCTTTTCAAGGATGTGTAGGAACCCTGGTGTGTGTGTGTGTGTGTGTGTGTGTGTGTGTGTGTGTGTGTTACCTGAGCTTTCTTGCCGTAGTACGGGTAGTACATCAGGTTGAAGGTCCCATTGGGAGGATAATAGGCGAGCTGTCCCATCTTATCACTGTCCTCCCTCTGCTGTTTATAGGAACAAACACAAAGCATCCAAACACAACCAAGGTCACACACACACACACACACACACAAAGACACGCACACACACACACACCCTTTATCAATATTTTAGGTATCTTAAGTCATGTGAGTGATACAGGCACCTTCATAAATAATAATTAATCAATGATAAATATAATACAGAACCACAAGTGATTCTGTTCATGTGTCTTTACTGAACTCTACTGTTTTTATAAACTAGACTGAGCTGCATTTGAGCTCAACTCTAATTCATCGCTTAACTGAACTCGACTGCATTCACAAACTAGATTCTGCAGAACTAATGTATTTATCAACTGGACAGTCCTGCATTTACAGTTGTGCTAATAAGTTTACACGCCTCAGCAGAATTTATAATTTCTTGGCCTTTTCTCAGAAAATATGAATAATAACACAAAAACTTTTCTGTCACTCATGGTTAGAAGTTGGGTGAAGACATTTATTAACAAACAACTGTGTTTACTCTTTTTAAATCATAATGACAACAAAAACTTTCGAACTGACTCTGATCAAAAGTTTCCATCCTCTGGTGATTTTGTCCTGATAACATGAACACAAGTCGACACAAATGGGTTTGAATGTCTACTAAAGGTAACAAACCTCACCTGTGATCTATTTTCTTGTAATCAGTGTGTGTGTGTAAAAGCTCAGTGAGTTTCTGAGCTCCTGACAGACACTTGCATCTTACATCCAGTGCTGCACTGACATTTCTGGATTCTGAGTCAAGAGGAAAAGTTAATCCAACTGTATAAAACAGGAAAGAGATATAAAAAGATATCCAAGGAATTGAGGAATGCCGATAAGCTGAGTTCAAACTCTAATTAAGAAGTGGAAAATGAAGGATTCTGTTGAACCAAACCACGGTCAGGTAGACCAACAAACATTTCAGCTACAACTGCCAGGAAAATTGTTCAGGATGCAAATAAAAACCCACAAATAACTTCAGCTGAAATACAGGACTCTCTGGAAAAATATGGTGTGGATATTTCAGGATGCACAATAAGGAGGCACTTGAAGAAAAATGGGCTGTATGGTCGAGCCGCCAGAAGAAAGCCATTTCTATGCAAATGCCACAAAGAATCTCGCTTACAATACGCCAAATACACGGCACAGAGACAAGCCTCAAAATTTCTAGAGCAACAATTTCGAGTGACGAGTCCAAAATTAAACTTTTTGGCTTCAATCATAAATGTTACATTTTGGAAAATGGCGAAGAAATCATAAATTCTGCCAGGGTATGTAAACTTATGAGCACAACTGTGTAAACTACACTTGACTTAATTTATTAAGTGAAATCTGAATTATTTATCAACAGAACTTTACTGCATGAACCCAATGAACTCTACCATCTTTATTTACTGAACTCTACTGCACTCAAAGACTGAACACAACTACCTTTATAATTACTGGACTCTACTGCCTTAATTTATGGAAGTCTATGATCTTTATTTACTGGACTCTACTTCTTTTCTAGTCTGCACTCTACTGCCTCTTTAGACCAAGCTCTACTGTGCGTCTTGCTGCCGTCTTCCTTACTGCACTCTACTGTTCTTACCCAATCATCTTTGTCCTCTTTGTTTCTCTGGGGATGGAGGGACGCAGAGATGGAGACAACACATGAGATGAAGACAGATGGTCTAACAGACAGTGAGACAGATACATAGACAGTGAGACAGGTAGACAGTCAGACAGACAGATGGTCAGTCAGACAGGTAGATTCAGACCTTTTCTCCACAGGTGACGTAAGGAGACTGACCGTCCTTTCCTGGTAACATACCAATGACCTGGAGAGACAGACAGGAGGGGGCGCTGTTAGACAAATGTACAGGGACAAGACTAATCAACCTATGGCTAAGTCCCACCCTAAAACACAATGAGCCAATCACAGTACGTGAAGCCGTTCCTATACACTTAGACATTCTCTGCCCCAAAAATCCCCCAAAACCCCTGAGAAATCTCTCCTACTGTGTTACCTGCCTTATCGCCTGTTACTGAATGTTCACTCTTTGTCCGGGTGAGTAGAAGGGGGCGTGGCTTAGCCATAGGTCAATTGGACCTTAAAGGCTCATTTATTTATTTATTTATATGGGCTCATTTATTTATTTATATGGGCTTTTATGCCTTTAATTGAGTAGAGGAGGACAGTGGATAGAGTAGGAAAGGGGGAGAGAGTGGGAAACAGGCCACAGGAGGGAATCAAACCCGGGCCACCCGCTCGAGAGCAAACCTCACGGTGTTACTTACGTCCTCTAGGTTAGCGTTGCTGTTACCCAATACATCCACCGGGGGGGCAGCTCAGAGTCAGAAGTTATTGACAACAACAAACTCAGAAATAAACATGGCGACTGTGGTGGAGGTGTTGCTAAAGTACCTCTGCCATTAAAGACAGAAAAGGAGGCAGCATTATAGGAGGCGGTGGTAGTTGAGGCTGTTAAATACATCACTTCAAAAAGCTCCACCACCATTATTTCTTCTACGTGTCTCACTAGGGCTACATAACGGGTAGTAACAGCAACACTGCCCCCAAGGTTTGTGGTGGTACTGCACGCAGAGTACAGACAAGGCTTCGTCTGTATCTGTATTTAACGTTGAGCATAAATGAGCCTTAAGGTTCGAAGGGAAGGGACTGGTTGCTCAGGTGGACGGTGGCACGTTCCTTTTCTATGAGGCGACGAGTTCCAGGTTTGTGTAGGAGTGATTGTACACATAAATAACTTTGTATCCTCCAAATAAGTCCCACAAGACACTTGGACCCTCGGCGTTAACTTACCCGGTTCAGCTTGATGAGGACGCAGGGCTGACCTTTGTTGTAACCATAGAAACGATCAGAAATCCCAGAACACTCCTCCAGCATGGTGCGGTTAAACTGACAGGAACGCTTCGGGTTGTTCCTCACCTGCAGAGACACAGACCGTCAGACAGGAAGAGAGAGAGACAGGTGGAGGGAGGGACAGACAGGGTTACCTCTCCACTATCCTCCTGGATGAAGTATTGATCTGGAGGGCAGTTATCGTTGGTCTGGACCTGATAGCTGTCGTTGTACGCTGCCGACAGAGACAGAGAGAGAGAGAAATCAAACTGGAGTCTTTTTACTGAACACCTTTGTTCACGATCGATGACATCACATCTTACGGGACAGGAAATTGTTCAGGGTCTGGGTGAAGCCGTCCCAGCTCTCTGTCTCTGAGATGGAGAAGGTGATTTCCAGCTGATCACCTTTGGGACGAATCATCATCCCTGAAAGGAAAAAAAAAATCAGGCAGGGTTGTTTGAGTTGTTTTCTGCCTCATTATTTTTCAGAAATTTGTTGTATCAGCTCAGTTTGTATAATCTGAACTGCAGCGTTTTACCTGAACGAGTTCAATGAGCAAAAGTTGAGAAACTGGTTCATATTTTCACTGCAAAAACTTAAATCTAAGTGAATGTTTATGTCTTAATTTTAGAAGAAAAATGTCTTTTATTCTCAATATGAGCCACATTCAAGTGACCAGTCCAGAAAAAATGTCTCATTTCAAGTTATTTAAAGACAAAAATGTCGTCTGAATTCCTTAAAACAATATTGAGACATTCAAATTACAAGAAACTTGAAAAGAATTTTTTTTTTTAATCCCACTTGCAGATATTTTTTACTTGTTACAAGCCATTCAGACTTTATTTTTGTCTTTAAATAACTTGGAAAAAATGGAAAAACAAAAATACTGACTCGTTCTTTTTCACGCTCGACAACACAAGCGTTCAGAAACAAACTTGGGCTGTTTTTCTCCCCACTCTCTTGTTTAAAGTTTGATTAGAATGATTTTATTTTTTGCTTCATAACCTCTTAAGACTTGAGCATTTTTCTTTTGTGCATTTTTATTTCTCTTTGCTATTTCGAATCAGTAAGACCTAATATGTATTTTTAAAAAATGGTTTTTGTATGGGAAATTATTTTTTTAGTGTTATTAGTTAGCTACTAGTTTTTAGTTATAAGTGTTATTGTCCATAACTACACTTTTTTCTCACTGAAATGGATGCAGAGTTATGATATCACCAAAAGATGACGTCGGAAGTGTCCCTAAATTTGGCTTAGAGATTAAGTTTTAAAAATTAAAGTTTCATGAGTCTGAGAGGCTGAAATGTTATGTCCATATATGTGGACGCCAGAACCACTGCGTTAACCAATCACAGGCTGAGCTGTGCACACTTAGGTGTGTTACCTGGTGTAGCCAGGCGGTCCTGCCAGGTGGGTTTGTAGTCGTCCAGCGTGAGCAGCATGATGTACATGGTGAGGACGAACATCCCGGCCAGGAACAGGTAGAAGACCAGGTAGAAGAGCAGGATCAAACCTGTGAGGGGGGGAGGGGGGAAGGGGAGTTATCATTCAGAAGAGTGTATCACATCCTCTCCTCCCCCAGTCCTCCCCCCTCCTCAGTGTCATCTTTATAATCCTCTTGTGTTAAGCCCCGCCCCCTGCTGATGACCTACATCCAGGATGAATGGGGGAGGGGAGGGAGGGAGGGAGTAATCTTTCTGTTCGGTGTGTTTCTGCTTCCTCTCATCTCCTCATTGGTTACATTAATGTCACTTTACCTGCTTCAGTTTGATCAGCTTTAAAACAACATCTGAGGATCCTGCGCTCTGATTGGCTGACGGAAACAGAGTTTTCCTGTTCTGTCTGTCACACCCAGGAAAACCCCAAACTCATCAGGACAGTCCAGCACCCCTCATAAATCCTGAAATTCTTCCTTAATTATTATAAGATAACGGACTTTTACCTGGGTCAGACCTTACCAGGACTCTGTGAGTTGAACCTATTAAAGATTTCCTCAAACGGAGCTAAAGTCATCAGATCTACACTCAGCTGGAGATTAAAGTGACGGTCTAACAGGATCAGATCTGATCCAAGCACCTGAGTCTGATCCTCCTCAAACAGACACCTGGACATGTGTTCACTCATCAAACCCTGACGCTAACTCACTCAGAGTACAGACGTTCAGTCCACACGTCAATCAAAACCATGACACAGGTTCTACTGTAGTCACTGCAAATATTCTAATGTAGTCACTGCAAATATTCTAATGTAGTCACTGCAAACATTCTAATGTAGTCACTGCAAATATTCTAATGTAGTCGCTGCAAATATTCTCCTGTAGTCACTGCAAATATTCTAATGTAGTCACTGCAAATATTCTAATGTAGTCACTGCAAACATTTGAATGTAGTCACTGCAAATATTCAAATGTAGTCACTGCAAATATTCTAATGTAGTCACTGCAAACATTCTAATGTAGTCACTGCAAATATTCTAATGTAGTCACTGCAAACATTCTAATGAAATCACTGAGAATATTCTAATGTAGTCACTCCAAATATTCTAATATAAACACTGCAAACAATCTACTGTCACTGCAAATATTCTAATCCAAACACTGCAAATATTCTATTGTAGTCACTGCAAATATTCTAACGAAATCACTGCAAACATTCTACTGTCACTGCAAATATTCTAATGTAGTCACTGCAAACATTTGAATGTGGTCACTGCAAATATTCCAATGTAGTCACTGCAAATATTCTAATGTCACTGCAAATATTCTAATGTAGTCACTGCAAATATTCTAATGTAGTCACTGCAAACATTCTAATGAAATCACTGAGAATATTCAAATGTAGTCGCTCCAAATATTCTAATATAAACACTGCAAACAATCTACTGTCACTGCAAATATTCTAATACAAACACTGCAAATATTCTATTGTAGTCACTGCAAATATTCTAACGAAATCACTGCAAACATTCTACTGTCACTGCAAATATTCTAATGTAGTCGCTGCAAATATTCTTATATAAACACTGCAAACAATCTGTCACTGCAAATATTCTAATACAACACTGCAAATATTCTATTGTAGTCACTACACATATTCTACTGTAGTCACTGCAAACATTCAATTGTGGTTATTTTTAATACTTGACTGTAGTCAGTGCTAATTTTCTATTGCCATTCCTAATAATATTGAGCAGTCGTTACTGCACAATTTGTGTTGTAGTCACTTCAGATATTTTTGGTAGTGACTGGAAGTACTGTAGATACTGCAAATTTAAATATTTCATTCTCTGGAAGTATTCTTTTGTTGCCACTGCAAATTTTCCACTATAGTCCTTGCAAATTTTATATTTTAGTCAGCAAAATTTTCAACTGTAATACCTGTAAGTATTCCACCGAAGTCTGTGCAACTCTTCTATTGTAGTCACTGAAAATTTATTATTGCAGCCACAGAAAACATGCCACTGTCGTCACCACAAACATCTGCTTTTTTGTCACTGTAGTCAGTGCAATATGTTTCTTGGAATCACCTCAAATATTCTACTTTTGTCGTGGCAGATTTTCTACAGAAGTCACTGGAAATTTTGCTGCAGCCACCGCAAACATTGTATTTTAGTCACTGCACATACTCCAATGTAGCTCTTGCAAATTTTCTGCTGTAGCTGCTGAAAATGTTCTACCATAGTCACTGCAAAAATCCAATCATAATCAAGTAATTGCAAGTATTTTAATCCAGCTGTGCATGTATTCCAGTGCTGTCACCACAAGAATTCTTCTGCATTTGCAAATGTTCTGTTGTAGACGCTTTACATACTTTTCTTTAGTTACTGCGGTGTTTTTCTACAGGATCTTTTTTGTTTATTTTGTCAATATTCAGACTCCAGTTTTGAATAAAAATGAATGTACTGTTCCTTCACTATAACATGAATGAGGTCCTCACAAATATTTCTCTTTCATCATGTGTGTTTTTGTGTGGATAGATTACAGTCCAATCAACCTCGTCTGTCTGGGTAATCCAGATTAAATACACACACACACACACACACACACACACACACACACACACACACACACACACAAATGCAGTGTGCATCACAGTCACACTCCCTTTCTGGTTTTGTTCACTTCACTTTATTGTTTGTGTGTTTTAGTGTGTATGAGTGTGTTTGCATGAGTGTGTGTCCTTCAGTCCGCATCAAGGCCAAACATCTACTGACCTGGGGCATGATGGGAAATATGACATCATCTGTACAGTTATGTAAAGATAGAGCAGACCTCGGACAAATGAAACAGATTTTAACGTTACATGAAGGCTGAGAGAACAGGTGAGTGTCAGGTGAGTCTGCTAACAACCAGCATTAATACCGCTAACGGTCAGCTAACCATACGCTTAAGGGCAGGTCCCAATTAGCTAACAGGCAGCTAACAATAGCATTAAGACAGCTAAGCATCAATAAAATGGGTAGCTATCAATTAGCATCAAGACAGCTAACAGCCAGCTAACTATTGGCATTCAGAAAGCTCATAATCAGCTTATGCTCAATTTAGCATTTTAGCTAACATCCAGTCTCCAGGTAACCAACTATTAGCTAACAGTTTACGAACAACGGTCAACAAGTTAGCTAAATACTGGCTAATTGCCAACATTAATTCAATTAACAATCAACTAACCATTAGCATTAAGAGAGCACACAACCAACTTACAACGAGCTACTAGTTAGCTGACTATTAGCTAACAGTCAATGAACAAGTGACTACAAACAAGCTAATAAACAGCTAACAATTAGCTTAGCATTAGATGATAAGCAAAAAGACAGTGATTTACTGGCACTGAAAGCTAACTCACAGCTAACAACCAGCTAACCATCAAAATATAAACAGCTATCAATCTGCTAACAGTTTGCTAATATGTAGCAAACATAAGCTAACAGCTAGCTAACTGTCACTCTAAATACCCCCCCCTCATGTCTCTTGGCCTCTGTCTCTGTCCCTCTGACTCTCCATCTCTCCCTCTAGCTCTCTCTCTCTTTAATTCTGTCTCAGTGTAAGTGATGCTGACTCGTCCTCTGTCAGCCATGTCCTGTCTGAAGGTCACACTCTCTCTCTCTCTCTCTCTCCCTCTCTCTCTCTCTCTCTTTCTCCTAAAGAGGAAAATAGGACGAGTGTGTGTGTCGGAGTGTGTATCAGTGTGTGAATGTGTTTCTGTAGATGACGAGTCGGTGGTTAAACAGACTTGATCAAACTGAGCGTTAATTCTTAAAGCTGCGGTGTGTTTCCCCTCCAGCTGTGATTTGCTGTTTATCTGTGAAATGCATCCTGGGAAATGTAGTCTCCATCACTTCCTTTTTTTTTTTTTTGGTAAATGTTGTAGGCCTACTTTTTTTTTTTAACAACTGCAGCAAGTTCCACTAAAGCAACATTTTCTCCTGGACCAATACTGCTAATCTAGACACAAGCTAGTAAAAGAAACTTAATTGACAGCAACTGAAGCAACTCTAGGGGCATGGCAAGCTGCACAACAAAGGCTAACACAGGCAATTCTATAATAATGGGCAATTTCAAAAGCACCGGTAACACGGGTGACCCTGGGGACACAGCAACAACAGAGGCAACTCTGGGTGGCTCTGCAACAAAAGAGGCAACTCAGACTCAGAGGAATCAGCAATAAATAAAGATGACACAGCAATCCAAAAGCAACTCTTGAGACACATCAACAAAAAGATGACAGGTGACACAGCAACACAAAAGGTGTCCTTGGGGCAACTCTTGGGACACAACAACAATTGGAACTCTGGGGGAAATAGCAACAACTAAAGCAACTCTTGGGACCAAGCAACAGTACAGGGGACTCAGAGGAATTAGCAGCAACAAAGATGACCCAAGTGACACAGCAACAATGAAGCTACTCTTGGGACAAAGCAACAAAACAGTTGTCTCTGAGGTAACAACACAGCAATAACAGAGGCAACTCTGAGGACGCCGCAACAAAAAAGATGATTGGTGACATAGCAACAAAAAGTTGTCTCTGGGGAAACAAGTAACAAAACAACAAATACAACTCTGGGGACACTGAAACAATGAAGATATCTCTTGGGACAGCAACAAATACAACTCTGGGGACGCAACAATAATAAAGGCAACTCTTGAGACACAGCAACAAAAACAAAGACTTGGAGGAATCAGCAATAACAAAGATAACTCTGGGAAATTAACAACAACAAAGATGACTGGTGATGACAGCAACAAAAAAAGCAACTCTAGAGACAAAGCAACAAAAAGGTGTCTCTGGAGACATAGTAGCAACACAGGAAACAACAAAGTCAACTCTGGGGACACTAAACCAACTAAGACATCTCTGGGGACATAGCAACAAGGGCCACTCTTGGGACACTGCAACAAATACAACTCTGGGGACACAGCAATAATAGTGGCAACTCTGGGGTCATAGCAATAACAGAGGCAACTTTGGGGTCACAGCAATGACAGAAGCAACTCAAGACACAGCAACAAAAAGAGACTTGGAGGAATCAGCAATAACAAAGATGACTCTGGGAAATAAGCAACAACAAAGATGACTGGTGGTGACAGCAACAAAAAAAGCAACTCTAGAGACATAGCAACAAAAAGGTGTCTCAGGGGACATAGCAACAAAGGCCACTCTTGGGACACTGCAACAGAGTCAACTCTAGGGACACGTCAACAACCAAGGTAAGCCAAGAGATATGGGTAACAGGCAATTTGAGTCAGATAGCAACTGCAACCACAGTGACCAAAGCGGGCAACTCTGGTTTCACAGATTACTCTTGAATACTAAGGTGATATTAGCAACTTGAGAGACATGAGCAACTGTAAGGCAACAAGGCAATTCTATGGCATCATCACAACAGGCAGGCAACTCAGGAGACAATGCAACCAAGGCAATATGAGGTCACCTGTTCTTGGTCTGTAGCGCCTTCTATGAGTGTGTGTGTGTGTGTGTGTGTGTGTGTGTGTGTGTTTCTATTTTTAGAAAGTCTCAGGAAAATAAAATCTGAATCTGTTTCTTGTTGACATCGATGGTAGTTGATGTAGATTTGATGTTTTAACAACACGACGAGACAAAACCTTCAAAATAAAACAGTTTTAACAGATTTTACACACAAACAGGGGAAGAGAGAGAGAGTGGTCGAGAGACACTGGCAGTGAGTGCAGAGAGAGAGAGAGAGAGAGAGAGAGAGAGAGAGAAACGGTCCCGTCCGGACTCACCCCAGCTCGAGGCGGTTCGGCCCATGAGCTCGTGGGTCCGCGGGTTCCAGAAGAATTCCCGCCATTCGCCCGAGCCTTTGCGGTCCTCCTCTTTGGCGGCGGACATGATGAAGGAGGTGAAGATGAGGATGGAGAGGATGAAGATGGAGGTCGCTGTGTGGGCTCAGACGGCGCGCGATGCTCCCGCAGTGACGGCACGAGCCTCCCGCCTCCTGCTGCTGCTGCTGTGATGCTCGAGCAAAGGGGGAGAGTCGGTGAAATCGATCCGGTGATCGGTGCTGATCGATGGGATGAGAGGGAGAGAGACAGACAGACAGAGAGAGAGAGAGAGACAGAAAGAGAGAGGGATAGAGAGAGAGAGAGAGAGACAGGATGGAGTCACTGCGGTAAACCTCCTCCTCCCCCCAAAGCACAGCTGACGTCACGCAGGCTTCCATCCACCGCCAATCACACCGGGGCTACATCACGGCAAGCCCCGCCCCCTGCGGGATGTTTGACGTGACGCGATGGCCGTGACGTCACTCACGTGTTTCTCACGCCACCCAAAAGAAATCGAATTTAATCCCAGTCTGTCTGCACGTGACCCCCTGAAAAAAATCGCCTCAGAAATTAAAAATTAAAATTTATTAATAAAATTTCTGACTCTGACCCGATTTCAAAGGTTATTTTGTCATAAATTTGGTTTTCTTTCATGAAATTGCTTTAAAATTACAGGAATGGTTCCATGCTGTTGTTGTGACTATTGCTGTCATAACATTTTGAGAGTTTTATTACAATGTTTGGCATAAGCCGTCAGTAAAGAAAATAAACTATTTTTAAAAATTACCTTTACTTTGACACATACCTGTTTGTGATGATACATCAGCATATGCACCTGTGATAATAACCTGAGTGAAAAATATCCTAAATTTCTGCTTTTTTCCTCTCAAAGAACAGGTATACTCTTTTGTCAATAAGATCTACTATACCATACATTTAAAAAGCAAATGTTAAATAAATGTGAATATGTTAAGAAAAAAGTTTTTACTATTATTTGTCAATGATTTCTATTGTTTTTTTTGCTTCAGAACCTTTTTTTCCCAACTAGTATCAGTTAATCCTTTCTTTATATTTTCCACTTTTTTTTCTATAATAGAATCAAATCTATTAATATTTATTTTAATAAAGACCTTATGTGGAACATTGAACAATTTTCCACTTAAATCATACTTTTCAAATTATCAATTCAACTTCATCGTAAGTAACGGTATTTACATTCACCCGTCATATTCTTATTTTTACATTTTCTTATTTATACTTTGCCTGTGATTAATGATTTCTTTTTAAAGTGTAGTAATGGGTCCACATGATCATACCGAGTCCCTCTGAGCCAATCAGGACTGTCAGTAGACTCTTCTGGGGTCTACTGTCTCTGAATTGAACCTCTGATGCTACTCTCCTCTTCAGGTGTGTTTGTCCCAGGTGATCAAAGTTTCTGCCAAAAATAAACTCAATCACTGTCTGATTAAGGTCCTGAAACCGGCCAAGCTCATGTTCAGGACTTGGTCCTGTTCTATTTCTGGTGCTGTGATTTATAATGAGACAGAATCAAAAAGATAGACTCCAGGGTTTGAATGTTTTTATATCCCTGTGAAAACCATAAACTCTGTCAGGTTTTGAACTAGATTAAGGAGAATGCTGCCGCCTAGTGGTGACAGGTGAAACCACAACCTTCACAAGGAAAGAGGCTGGTGTCCGTAAGGAGCAGGATCTGTGACAAACTGTTTTAACATTTAGTTTTTAGACAGGATATAAATTAAATATATATTTTTCTCTCTTTCTGTTACACAGTGGAGTTCATGTCCTGTATGAAGAAGGTGTGCCTTCAAAATAAAAGCACAAGAAAATAGCACATTACATCGTGAGTAACCACAATTGTTAATCTTGATCATAAGGAGTTAGAGTAGTTTTCTGAAAGCCTAAAAATAACTGCTAACACTTTTTAAAGTCAAAACTGAATGTTAAATCAGTTTGCCGTACAGGATCACTCAGCCGCAGACTGATGACATCATAATATTACAGCAAGGTGATTGGCTGTAGGGGAACAGCTGAGGGGAAAAGGGGGTATTTAATATCCTACAGGAAGTCACAGATTATGTGAGGTCTTATAACAAGTTTGATCCTGTCCTTCAGAAGTGCACGTGTCCAGAGTGAGGGTCTGCCTGCCCCCCTGGCTCCAGGCTCCTGTAGTGCTGAACCAACCCTGGCTCGGTCCACTCTGTCCTGGAAAGCAGCTGGTCCATGTGAGGCCCCAGGGTCCTATGTGGAAGTGGGTACGGGCTGATGGAGGGGTCTCGCTCCAGCAGGGGCTGTCCAGGTGCTCGATGGGGTCCATCAGGTCCATAAGAAGACCCCAAGAGTAGAGAAACACTTTGGTCCAGGTTGGCCTGTAGTTCCTGGGATTGCTGGTCCGTGTGAAACATCTGTTTCTTATGAATCTGTGAAGGATCCTGGTGGTCTAGCCTGGTATGACACAGCTGCTTTTTGTGGTTCTGAAGGTGGTCCTGGGGGTCCAGCTGGGGAAGGTACTGATGCTTCTTGTGGTTCTGCGTGTTCTCTGGGTCTTGCTGGTCCAGATGGATGTGATACTGTGGTTTCTTTTTGATGTGAACATCGTCCCGGTCTGGTGGATCCATCTGGTACTGTTGCTGTTTTTTGGGGTTCTGGTCCTTATCCTGCTGGATCTGGTTCTGATCTTGTTGTTCTGGGTTTTCCTGGAGGTCCATTTGGGCGTGAAACTGCTGCTTCTTCTGGCTCTGGATCTGATTGTGGACCTGGTTCTTGATGTCTTTCCAGTGTCGTCCTCTGAGGACCGGTTCCAGGTCCAGACAGCGCTGACAGACCTCCTTCCCCGGGACAGACTGGACCAGGACATGGACTCCCAGCTGCCTCCAGACCGCCTCCTTCTCTGCAGACGACCACGGCCGACGTCGGACCTTCCTTGGGGCGGGGAGTGAGAGAGCTGCGGACAGGTGAGCAGACGTACAGGTGAGGTCAAGATCTGGTTTCACAGACAATCTACTGAATCCAGGTGGACTCACCTGAGAGGGGGGGCTGCAGTCTGGACTCTGGAGGCATCACGGGGGGCACCTGTCTGCTCTGTGCTGGTGCTATAGGAAAGAGTTGGACAAAAAGATTCAAGGATCAGGTAACTGAGGTGGGCGGATCGATCCAAAATATCAATATATTGATACCTGTATAAATCAATACTTATGTGATGAGATCGATACTGAAGTTTCTCTTTCACTTTCTCTTCTCTATGTGCGCTCCTCTCACTCACTTTGCTTTGAGCACTCTGCTGAATATGTTATATATTTTATATAAATACAAATTTATAAGACCAACACCCGGTGCAGGTTGTTTTGCACTGCTGCTCTTCATTATCAGTAAATCGCTGGTTTCCTAAACATTTTTATGTTTCTGTAACAGTTAATCTGCCCGTATGTGTATATTAGTTGTTGACATCCATAAATATTCAAATTTACTGTTTTACAACAAAGCAGAGAAAAAATTAAAGTGCATGATTATTTTTAAAAATAGTTTTTTTTAACTTTCATTCATGAACAGAATCAGTAGTTTTAGTGATTGTGTGTTATTTTGAATAGTTTTGAAGAACTACTCTTCCATGTAAAAAGTATTATAATTGATATCTGTGATACTGACGCTGTATTTACTTGGTATCAGAACGATACCAAATTTTGCAGTATCACACACCACTATCTGGTAAGTAAGGATCAGCCAGTGCTGGGGGGTCAAAGGTCAGTACTCACCCTCTGGCGCTTTAGCTTCCTTCTCTTCTTCTGATTGGACGGTTCGCTTCTTCATCTTGGCTCCTCCCCCTGAAGGGTGACACCATTAATAACGGAATAAAAACACGACTTCAATCGTCAAACACAGATCAGTCGTGTGGTACCTGAGTCGGGGTCCTGGAGGCCCAGCTTGTCCCACTCCCTCCCCAGCAGGTGATAAAAGTCTGTGGTCTTCGCCGCCGCCTCCCAGTCCCCGTCCTGCAGACTCTCCCCGATGGCGATCTCACAGACGGTCTTCAGGGTGGTCTTCACGGCCAAAGGGGGGCGGCTCCACCTGTACCCAGACGCCTTCCTTGCTGCAGACAGAGCCAGGCTGAGGCGGCCCGGGGCCAGGAGGTCCTGGAGGGTCAGGACGGCCGGGTCCAGAGATTTCGCAGCCAAGAGGAACCTGCCGAGCTCCCGTAGTTTCTGACTGACGTAGTCGTACCTCCTCTGACCGCCGTCTTGGTTCCCCATGAGCTTGTTTCCATATTTACAGATGAGCCAATCAGATTTCACCTAACAGACAGGAAGCTATGAGATGCACATACAAGTATGAGGTCACACACTCACACAGGTACTGGACTCACCTGGTGGGACACATGGTCCTGGTTCATGCGGTGCAGAATTTCACTGCAGCTCTCAGAGGCTCCACTGGAGATGGGTAGGAGGCGGGACGCTGCAGCCTGGACCCTGCTGCGCTTCCTGGGCGGGTCTCCAGGGGGGTCAGAGGTCAGGTTCTCATTCAGACTGGGGCTGGAGGTCGTTGGTCTCTTGGTCGCTGTCGGTTCTGCTGGAGGGTCAGAGGGCGCATCCTCTGTGGAGTCTGTAATGTCCGCCTCATCACAGGCCGACTCCACTGTGGAGTCACAGGCTCCGTCCCTCGAGGGGTCGGGGGGCCTCTCTGCTGAAGAGGCGGAGTCTCTTGAGGGGTCAGAGGTCAGTTTCTTACGACAGGAAGCCTGGTGTTTCCAGAGATCGGCTCGGAGGAAAAAGCCAAGACAGAGAGGACACGGCAAGTAGTTCCTCGCATCGACTTCCTCTGAGGGCTGACGCCACGGGACGATCTCACCACTGCCCTGTCTGATCACCTGGAGGACAGACGGGTACAAAGAGACAGACAGGTACAAAGAGATTAATGCGTCAGTTTAGTTGACAGAGAGTCTGGTTCCTATCATGGTCATAGTCTCTCTGGTCGTCAAAGTATAAACAGTAACGCCTTTGTCAAACATCATAAGCTATACCCCGATGGAAAGTTAAGATTCTTCACATTTCAGTCACAAAGTTTGTTTTACAGTTTTCTTCACCAACAAAATGTAATTTGTGAAAGGATTGCTTGGGCAGTGATCACAACAACTGGGACGTCCTACCTGTTTGGGGTCATTACGTCACATCCTGACGCCCGTACCCTGAATATTCCCTCTCCTTTCCACCAGAGGAATCCAGAGTTCAAACATATCAAAAGTGTTGTTTCATCAAATTATTCCAAGTGGTGAAATTTCTCCTGTAAAGTCGGTTGTTTGTCTGTCTGTCATGTCGGTTCTCATCAATAACAGCAGCTTCACAGTCTTAGAGCATTTCCTCCTCAATGTCAATCATTTGTTTTTCGTAAAACTCTTTCTTCAAGATATAAGTAACTTTCTGTTTTCATCCCAGGACAGCTTGTGATAGCCAACAAGCACTGCCTGGTTGGCTGTCCAATGGTGCAAGGTGTTCTTGAGTATTGGATCTACATTAGAGGGTTGTTTGTTGACTAACAGGCCTGTTGATCATGGGTACAGTCACCAATCACCTTACTTATCACACAGACTAGCCATTTAGATCATTGACGAGACCTGTGTAATGCCATGCGTCTTCATTCATATTCATGTGCGCAACAGAAGAGCTACAATCTGTGACTGGGAACCACAATTTTAAGATTTTTGGTGAACCTTTCCACAAGGAGAGCAAAGTTGACTAAAAAGACGACACTGACCACTGATGAAGCTGGTTTTGTTTGCATGGAGTCTTTGGATGAGAGCGTGGACAGCGAGTACAACCCTGCCTGGTGTTTGGTCACCTCGAACTAGAAACTCTCCAACACCTGGAAAAGTTTTACTTAGAAAGCTAAAGTTTCACCCAGATGTAGATGACAAGGTGTAGAAGTGACGTGGTGGATTTCTTACGTCTGGTGTAAAGCATCTCGAAATTAATGATTTTTAAAAATGGAATAAAAAAGAATTTATCCTGATGTGAACTTTAGTCACATATAAAAACAGGACATTTTCTGAAACTAGAGAGGTGTCACTGATGAACTTTGATGTTGTGGTTCTATGGTTATAAGTTTACAAACCTCTATGTTGTGCATGTAGTTGCCTCTGCAGCGCAGGTGTTCCAGCAGCAGGTGGCGTTGTTTGGAGCCCGTTGGGAGGGCACTGGCTGCGAGTACTTCTTGTTGATCAGCGTGTTTCCTGAGCAGGTGTCGAGCAATCTTCACCTGCGGCCTGCGACAGAACACGCAGTAGTGTTTTTTATCCCAGCGCCGCTTCCCATCATTCCAGGTCCTCTTCACCGTCACGCCCTCCCTCTTCTCATCTTGACCACGCCTCTTTTCAGTCAGACTGCGCCTCTTTTCTATAGGACCACGTCGCTTTCTCTTTGGAGTTCTCCTGCTGACAGCGGAGGCGGCGGCTCTGCGGCGGGGACGGCGTCCAGTGGGTTTGGTTGAGTCTTTATCAGCGGAGACGGTTTGGTCAGAGGCGTCCGGCTTGTTGGCCATGACGAGACCTGATGATTAGACATGATTACAGGTGAATGAGCTGCAGACAGGTATGAAAACTTTTCATTTCTTTGAACAAAAGTGACATTAAAGAAAGGGTTCACTTACGCGAAGTTAATATACACTAGGGTTGAAAAATTTGCAAAAATAATCTTATTGCGACTGTTTTTCTTTACATTGCAATTCCAATTTATTATGCGATTATTCTCAGGTTCCCCATCTTATATGTTGTTGATATCAATTGCTATATTGAAGGGGATGTTGTATTTCTTTTTTATTCTAGTTTAGCATCAGGAAAACACAAACATAAGGGAGAAAAGTTGGATTGATGTAGAAAAAAAGAAACCACAACAGAAACTCTGACTGCATGTACAGGTACTTCTCAAAATAACAAGAATATCATGAAAATGTTAAACGATTTTGGTCACTAATTTCCGAAAACTGAAACCCAGATATTATATGAGACTCTGTTTCTTGAAACGTTGATGCTTATGGCTTCCAGATGATAAAACTCTTAAGTCAGTGTCCCAGATGGAAAAAAGGTTAAATAAGATAAAAAAAGAGAACATATTGGAACGTAGGAAAACCCAATGACTCAAACCCAAAATAAAAATAACGAACCAAAAAGTTATTATGTAAGGGCTTAGCATCTTTTACATTATTGACCAGTTATTACATTTTGAGCTCAGTACTTTAGTTTCTTTATGAACCAGTTATTACATTTTCAGTTTTTATTACACTTGGGTGGTTATTTGTAATGGGGTCATTACATAGCCTCTGTATTATTGTGTTGGAGGTGGGCTGCAAACATTTATAAGATTTAGAAGTGGACCTTGAGTTGAAAAGGTTGGGAACCACTGATCTACAGTAAAATAGTTTAAAAAAGTAATAATAATCAATACTGTGTCATCCCGCTGTCAAGTCACATGCTCATGCGCATTCTTGCACATTCTCTGTGTTGCACATCTTCATTGCACTATTTAGTTTAAATCTGTATATATTTTTTATAATTATATAATTAACCCTGTGGTGCAAAGTGGTCATTACAGTGACACCTATTTAAAAGTTATTTACTCCTAAATTCAATGGTTCATGTGGTGGAAATTCATATTAGCCTGAGTCAGGATATTTTTATTCTTCTTAGGGCCTGAAAAAATGCTTTAATTTTTTTTTTTTCCAAACATAGATACATATTTTTAAAAAGTTATAGACAAACATTTGAGGGTGAACAAGCTTATAAACTACAAATTATTCAGTGTTAAAATGGAAGAAAAAAAAGTTTATTCCTGAAATTATGAAAAAGAAGAAAAAAGAAAAGAAGTCAAACAAAAAAATAAGTCATATTTACATTAAGGTCACATTGTTTTATGTTGAATGCTCAGTTAAAAATATTTGTTTTAATAATGGAAAATTTCTTTCATGCCTTAAGACAAATAAAAACACTCAAGAGAAAAATCCTGACACTGACTTTTATAATTCCTTGAAGATACTTGCAATAAAAGCTGATTCTGATTCTGAAATGATAATAACAAACAGCTCTAAGAGGAAAACACTGTTTTCAGTCTGTTTATTTTTATCTCTGACCATCCTGAATATCTTATCAGGACATCTTCTCTGTCTTTAAATAGACTGACATGGTTGAATCAGCAGGTAAACGCACTGATAAGAACATAAACCGGTTACTAAGAGTGAAAACATGTAAATAAACCTCGTAAACAGTTTGTAAAGGACGGAGCAGGAGGGCGTGTCCGATAATGGAAGCGTCTCCTTAAACTCACAGAAGCATCGTCGTTAGCAGCTTTTACATCACAAGTTATTAACAAAACACGAAACTGAAACACGGTACAAATCAGAGAGGGTTAAAAATGAAGAAACACACCTGAGACCGACCTGACACAGCTGATAGAAGAAACACACACTCCTTTTCTTCCACAGACTGTTTACCAGCAGCTGCAGGAAACATGGAGACTCTGCTCATCAGCGCCACCTGCAGTTTTGGAGGGAAACAACAAGTGGCTCATATAAGGGTCAATGACGTGACGTCCCTTTTTTGTGTCTGAGTTCAATATTTCCTTCCATCATGAATTGAGTATTTCATCACATGTATTTCTTTATTCTATGAAACCTGTGTTATTTGAACACATCTTTAAACTATTAAAATATAACATGTTTTTTTGTGTTTTGGTTCCTCAAACCCCCAAAATGTCAGGTGGTGCAACCGTCCTGACAAGTATCCACAGTAATTAAACTCTAAAAATTGAATGTCAGTTATTGTAAATGGAAATTAAAAATACAGTGGCATTATTTTATGCTTGAACCTTTTTAAATAAAACATTNATTTCCTTCCATCATGAATTGAGTATTTCATCACATGTATTTCTTTATTCTATGAAACCTGTGTTATTTGAACACATCTTTAAACTATTAAAATATAACATGTTTTTTTTATGTTTTGGTTCCTCAAACCCCCAAAATGTCAGGTGGTGCAACCGTCCTGACAAGTATCCACAGTAATTAAACTCTAAAAATTGAATGTCAGTTATTGTAAATGGAAATTAAAAATACAGTGGCATTATTTTATGCTTGAACCTTTTTAAATAAAACATTCTTTGCAAATAAAAAGGATTTTGAAGCTGTTGAGAAATGTAAAAAACTTTTGTCCCGTAATTTTCACCTTGTCAAATGTCAGGGTGGTGCAACCGTAACATTAGACTTTTATTTTAAAGTGAAGAGAATAAAACTGGAAACAGGAAACTGCATCAGCCAGAGGACCCCAAATGACATTTGTGACCAAGTGGAAAAGTTTGTAGATTTCTCTGAAATACTGATAAAAAAGGTTTTCTCACTTGTGACTGGAACAATTTCCATGTCAGGTGGTACAACCAATGTAATAATGTGAAATGCTATTTTAACATAAAGTTATTTATCTTATTCACAAAAAAAAAGAAATGAAAGACAAAATGAGTCACTACAGACACTTGAGAGATACTTGCCAATAATTTCACACAGAAAAAATAACAGGAACATATAAATATATTTTCATATATTTGGTTGCGCCACCTCACATTTTTGGGTGCTTAAAGTAAAAATACTGAAAAATAATGAACCTAAAATCTTTGAAATGTTGAAAATCTGTTAGAAATCATAATTCTTTACTCAGAAATATGTTTTTTATCCATTTTCAACGAACTTTTTAAAAAGACGTTTTTAGACCCTCTTTTTGTCATTGACCCATAAATCAAGATAATAAACTGATACAGCATCAAAAAAGGTGGTTATGTGCTTGAAGTTTATTATAACATCTGAAGCTAAATATTTTGATGTGTTACTAAAGCAGAATCTGAACTAATCAGATGTGTATAAACAAAAAAAAGAGCTTTACCTATAACTGGATAAATCAGTGGTTCCCAACTTTTTGGGCTGTGACCCCACTTTGACATCACAAATTTCTGAGGACCCCAGACACATTTTTTTTTTGTGTCTAGAATTAGTTTCTTTCCTATGTTATTTATGCTGTGTTGTAGATACTGAATCGCCAGCATTAATGCACAACGTCACAATTCATTTTTCCTGATCAGCACAAAGACTTGATGGTAAGTAAACTTTCAAATTCAAAATGCTTGATTTATCCATAAGACACAATTTAGGGCACACAGTTAGCACAAAGTTCTAAATACTGAAATACTTCATAATGAATTCCTGTAAATACTCAAATATTTAATCATAAAATATTAAAATACTTAATAAAATTCGAGCTGAGCACTAAAACATAGATTACAGTTGTTTAGTTTGTTGTGTTAAAATCTTTAAAAGAATATAAATTACTGAAAAAAAAAAAAATATATATATATATATATATATATATATATATATATATATATATATATATATATATATAAATATATATATATATATATATATATATATATCTGTAAATTTTTCTTTATCAATTGCTGTACACTTCAGGAGACCCTGTTTGGATTCCATGCGACTCCATATGGGGTCACGACCCCAAGATTGAGGAACACTGGGGTGAAGCTTCAATTAAATAAAGACTAAATCTGAATGGAATACTTTCTCAACTTAAAAAGAAATAACAAACTTATGATTGCGTTGTAATTATTAGCTTTGGTGTTGGTTTGAAAGAAGAACAGCTGATTAACAACCTTGAGTATTAGCCAGTTAGCGCTAACATCAGTCATAACCATTGACTGTATATAGAATGGACAGCGCGGCTCCGCCTGTCACCGTTCTACGATTTTGAAGCCAAAAAACCCCGTTTCTCTAGCCGCCATTGTGCAGCCAGAGTCTGCGCAGTAGAGAATTTCTGGTGGAGCCAAGTAAAAAAGAGAAATAAAAATATTTATTTCTTCTTCTTCAGAAGGTTTAGTCTCCTTTTGGCTCTTTCCTGAAGTTTCTTATATTCCCGATAAAAACGACTCACGAACGACAGCTGTCAACTATCGTAAAACAAAACTTATAACTTGTAACTAACTTCTCAGAAAAAAAAAACACCCGAACACCATGCAGCCAAATTACATCGTTATACCACCTTAGGGTAAGGATGAGAGAAATGTTTCTACGAGGTATCGTAATTTTTTAAAGTTTTCCCGGCTCATATCTGGAATACATGGGGAGGCGGGGCTTATGACCTATACTGCAGCCAGACACCAGGGGGCGGGGCATCTGCTGGAGGCTTCAGTTTGAGCCGAACGTTGTTACGTCCACTCATTATACAGTCTATGGTTGGAAACGGCACCAACTGACCTGGCAGGTGGATAGCAACTGTGATAGCATCAGTACAAATTAGTTTCCATCAGTTTCAGTGTTAGTTGGCAATGGCATTAGTATAATTTAATTTAGATCATCTTATCAGACAGATAGGAACCTTGCTGGTCAATTTAAGCATTGGTAAAAGTCAGTTAGCTACAGTAGATAACATCAGTGACAGTTTTAGTTGGGAGCAGCAGTAACTACAGTTGTTGAAAACTGACCCTTCTGTCAGTCTGTGTTCGCATTAATATAAGTTATTGGGTATTATTGATAGTGTTAGCTGGCAATCCCATTAGTATTATTCATATGAAGTTAACATTATAGGCAGAAATCAACCTTACTGGTCAGTGTTTGCATCAGTGACAGTGTCATTTGATGTTGGTATCAGGTTGGGTAATTAAAAATTATTTGAAGTTGCCACAGGCAGTGAGCATCAGTTTAGTCATTGTTGAATCAGCGTTAGTCAGTTAGCACCAGTAGCAGCGTTAGGATAAGTGACTGTGAGATCAATCAGTGCTAAAATTATTATCATCTGCCAGAATCAGTTTCAGTCAGTTATCATCAGACTCATCTGTGAAAACAATGGGCGTCATTCACAGTAGTTCCCAAACTTTTTCAAATCAGATCCCACTTTTCGATCTCAAAAATTTTCCGCAGCCCCATAAATGGAAAGTTCATACAGTGGTGTGTTGAGTCCTGATTTATTACAATGACCCGAAATGTAATTTTAAAAAACGTGTAAGAAAACCCAAAATGTAGTAACCATAGACCACTGATTCCCAACCTGTGGTCCGTGGCCCCAAGGTGGGCCGCCAGAGTCTTATTAGTGGGCCGCCAAATCATTTCCAAAATAGCATGATTTTAGTGAAGGGGTGATGATATAAAGATACAAATATACAGAATAATGAATTATGTTAAAACCCAGATAGGTTTTAAAACAAATTAAAACTGTCCAAATAGTCATATAGAAAAAAAACCCTTTAAGAAAGCATGTGAGAGCCCAGTTTGTAACATGACCCAAAATGCAACAACAACCTGAAATGTACTACAAAAAAAAGAAAAAGTGATAAAACCGAAAACGTAATGACTGGTCAACAATGTAACAAAGTT
Source organism: Thalassoma bifasciatum (assembly GCA_008086565.1). Lineage (NCBI taxonomy): Eukaryota > Metazoa > Chordata > Actinopteri > Labriformes > Labridae > Thalassoma > Thalassoma bifasciatum. Next base: position 58,787 of record RPOG01001996.1, read on the forward strand.
GCTGGGCTGGAAAGTCACAAAAAGAATGTAGTAAAACCCAAAATATAATAACTGACCCACAATGTAACAACTTGTGACACTCTGTACTTATTGGGTCAGAGGTGGGACGCAAACATTTTTGAGACTTAAAAGTGGGCCCTGAGTTGGAAAAGGTTAGACTGTATAAAACATGGACGTAGTCTCTGTGACGTCACCCGTCTGAAACTGCAGCTCTGTTTTAAGGCTAAACGACGGGCGCGGCCATATTGGAATTGGGACGAGTGACGAGTGCCAAAACTCACAGCTATTGGGCGCCCGTCAGTCACGTGATTTGAGCTGTGGCTCTGATTGGGCAAGCTCTCGATCTTAATTTCTTCCAAAAGAAAGAAGTTAGAAGTTAGAAAAAAATTCACCTCCCTCACAGTGTGTCCCGTTAGCGAAATTCGCAATCCAGACGGGACACAGGATTTGTACCAGGCTTTAAATACAATAATTTAGACTCTGGAAATGTTTCTTTTTTTTGTGTTCATTTGTACGTGACTCCCAGTGCTTCTGGAGCCAGCCTCAAGTGGTCACTGGAGGATCAGCAGCTTTTTAGCACTTCTGCATTGTCTCATTTTTCAGACCTGAGGTTGCTGCTTGGTAATAACTGGTCCACAAAGACACAGATGTGGAGTCCAAAACAATAACTTTTTACTAGTTATTACATTTTGGGTTTCGTTACAATTTTTAAATTACATTTCAGGTCATTGTTACATATAAGATACTAATATTCCTTTGGGTACATTTTTACACATTTTTTATATCCTTCAAATATAAATGAGTTTCAACAATGAAAATATTATTCTCTATATTTTTATTTTTATATATTTACATTAACAACCCCCCCCCCAAAAAAAATAAAAATAAAATAATAATAATAATAATACTAAAAAAATGAATAATAAAGTAAAATAAATAAAAAAACCCATTTGGGAAATGATTTGGCGGCCCATTTGCAAATACATCTGCAACCCTGGGGGGGGGGGCACGGCCCACAGGTTGGAAATCACTGTACTTGTAAATGCATATATCTTCTTACTCTCCACATAAAATAAGTAAATACGCAAAAAAAACCCATCAGATTTATGACACGTGTTCCAGCTGTTTTTATTTGCACTTCCTTGCCTTTATTAGTCAGACTATTTCTAAATTCAGAGGTGCGTCCCCACAACCTAAAATTATCATACTACCACGCCTTTTCAAAGCGTTAGGGTGAGGAGCCATTGACCTTAACATCCGTATTGTCAGTGAACGTCACAGCTCGCTCTGCCAGTTCCTCACAGAGAGTTTCATCATCAGTCGTGCAAACTGATCGAGGAGGTGATTAACAATGAGCTGGCTCTCCTGGTGCTGGGAGGGAAATCTCATCAAAATGACACATCAAAACAGCTAAAGGATACTTTTGAGAACAAAACAATGAGTACGAGTGAAAAGTGAAAAGTGAAAAGTGAGCTGGGCGTCATTTGCCAGGAAAATGTGCAAAGTCGCATGAAGAAGCAAATTGTTTCATGTCTTCATTCACTTTGCACAAATTTATGACACTGTTTGTCAGAACAGTTGACGATTTAATAAACAAAAAATATGATATTTTAACATGCATATGATTATATTTTCAATGTAAACTAAGTATTTGCATATATATAAATGGAAGCAATTTCATGTTTATTTAATACATTTAGTCAATTAAGATTTTTCATTGTTATGTTCCATGAAAGGCTTTTTTGATGTCATGTTTTAAGTTAAAATAGTATGTGTTTTGATTTTTTTAGGAGGCTGATCTTTCATCATTTGTGCGTGGTCTGAGAAGGTTCTAAATTTAAAGAAATGTAAGGAGGAAGTATTGATGAATCACAGATTTCGGGTGAATTTGTAAATATGCAGTGTTTGTGAAAGAAGCCCAATGCTTTTATGTTCAGATTGGTTTCGTTCTCATGCAGGTAATCACGGCAGTCCTGCAGCACACACACCCCTCCTGTTCAACCCGTTACCAGGGGAACAGACAACACCCATTTACATAACATAACATAACATTGCATCACAGCAATGTGAGACGTGTTTCCGGGAAAAGAAACATACCTGAGCTGTTTGATCTCTGCACTTTCACTGGATTTACTCCAGTCATGATCCTGGTTGTGTTCTCAGTCCTGGTCCCAAACATGGTCCCAGTCCTGGTTCTGATCCTGGTCCTGGTATTGGTGGTAACATACCTGTCCAGGTTGGTGTCAGCAGATTCCCAGAACGTGGTGTTTCAAGAAATCGTGTGATAAAAGTGGGCAGGACAAAGCAAGACACACCTGCCCTTCCTGTGGGAGGGGCTTGTTGAAGGTGAAATAGTAGCTCACGTCGAGGTCTGTATCGACTCCAACAGTGAGACAAAGAAGACGACATGGACGTGCTTCAGGTGTGAATCTGGTTTTTGTTTGACTTTCTGCTGCTCTGGTTTCAGTCAAAGAGGACTCAGGTGATAGTCAGGCCCAGGCCTATCAGGAATCAGTTCGTAACTGGTCCAGATTTATCAGGGTTCAGGTGTTAGTCTGGTCCAGCTCTATCAGGGTTCAGGTGTTAGTCTGGTCCAGCTTTATCAGGGTTCAGGTGTTAGTCTGGTGCAGCTCTTTCAGGGGTCAGGTGATGGTCTGGTCCAGTGCCATTAGGAGTCAGGTGTTAGTCAGGTCCAGGTGTATCAGAGGTCAGGAAGTAGTTCGGTCCAACTCTATCAGGGGCCAGGCAATAGTCTGATCCAGCACTATCAGGGGTCAGGCAAAAGTCTGGTCCTGCTATATCAGGGTTCAGGTGTTAGCCTGGTCCAACTCTATCAGAGGTCAGGTGGTAGTCTGGTCCTGGCTCAGTGATAGCAGGACCATTTTGTCTTGAAAGTTGCATGCCTACTAGTGTTCTATTTTGCAGACAGGTGCATGTGAGGGGGCGGGGCTTCTGTAGATGTGCAGGTATCGTCTCCGTCAGACGCTTTTATCTGACACACCTGTCTCTGCTCGTTTCCAGATGAGCTTGACCTGCTTTTTGCTCGTGGTGATCTTCCACCCTGTCCTCGCTCAAGCTCCCTGTCCAGGATGTTCTCCAGGTGACTGATCCCATCGGACGATTCTGTGTGAGAAGAAAATCGTACGTGTGTCACTGTCTTTCTGACTGCCTGGGTGTGTGTGTGTGTTCGTGTGTGTGTGCAGGTTACTTTGTGAAAGTGAACTGTTCAAACAGTAAAGGAAGCATTCATGGAGTTCAGTGTCAACCGTGCACGGATTGCTCAGGTAAGAACACCTGATGTCAACAACAAGATATCATCTGCATATTGTTGTTGTGATTGTTGTCGTGATTTCTCTGTTTGTTTTTACTGTTTTTCAGCTGCTAATCTGAAAACTCTGTACGAGTGTTCCACGTACGCAGACTCTGTGTGTGTAAACAAAAGTGCACCTGTGGTTCCAACGCCAAAACCATCTCTTGGTAAATTCATTTAACGTACGCACGACATGTCAGCACTTCCTGTCGGTGACATCATAAATGACGTAGTTTCTTCTTGTCCTCAGAGTCGACTTCTATTGGGAAAATCTCTGTTGAGACACCGTCTGTTGAGAAAATCGTCATCGTCGTGGGGTAAGAACCAATCAGCTTCCCTTTTTCAAACCTGACAGCCAGTGTTGTTTTTGACACTTAGCAACTCGTTTCTAAACTGATGAACTAACTCGACCTGTCACGATAACAAATTTTGCTGGATGATAAATTGTCCCAGAAATTAATCCGATAAACAATAATATTGCTGTTTTGATACCATTATCAACTAATAGAATAATAATAATACATTTTATTTATAGAGCGCTTTTCTAGATACTCCAAGACGCTTTACAGACATTAAAAACATCAAATAAAACAACACAGTAATGATGACAAAAATAATAACCTATAACAATGAAAACAAGACAAAACAAAACCATGGGATACATTTAAAAGCAGTTCGACATTAAAAACACTTTTAAAAAGATGAGTTTTGAATGTGGATGGGTTTGGACAGGCTCGGATGTGTTGTGGTAGGGTGTTCCAGAGGGTGGGGGCAGCGACAGAGAAGGCTCTGTCCCCCCCAGATATTCTATTATAATAGAATAATACTGGTATAATAGTGCGAGTATACCCTTTTAAAGGTTAACAACCTTTTATTTCTTAGGAGTATTTAAAATTGGGAGTATATTTTGAAAGAAAAACACATTATAAATATCCAAAATGAATAACCAACACAGCCAAAAACAGTTGATAAAATCGACCGTCTGTCTCTGTTCACAAAAAATGCGCTTGAATAAAAACCACACAAAACTGAAACAATAAATAAAGTAAAAAGTCTCTGTAAACAAAACTGCACTTCATTACATTAGGTTGAGACATTAAGATATTTCACAGGCAAAACTGCCACTTGAATAAAAACCACACACAACCAAAAGCAAAATATAAATAGACTCTGTTGCTGATACAAAAATAAACTCACAGCGATACAGCGAAGTTAACTCGTTATCCAGTTTCTTTGATGAATAGAAAATTATTGAGCCTGGCGAAGTTATCAAGCTCATTTTTAATTATCGTGCAGTTAGTTGATTTATTGATTATTGCGACAGACATGTACTAACATGCATTTTCTCTCCTCAGGGTTCTCCTGGTGTGTTTTTTCCTGCTGCTCGGACCAACTCTGACTCTTCTGTTCTGCAGGGGGCGCTGTTATACCAAATTGAAAGGTAGCCTCCTCCCATCACATGCCAATCTCCTCCCACAACAAGACAAGCCCCCACTTTCATGTACTTCCCCACTCAGGTCTGGATCCACTGAAAGTGAAGCAGATATAATTTAATCCAACACGAGGTTTTTCTCTTTTACGGGTGAAGGGATTTTTATTTTGCTCGATCCAGACCTGCAGGAGACCACCAGCTGTGGCTGCCAGACTACAGCTCAGCGATGGGTTACACCAGCTCTGTGAAAGTTCAGACGTTGCCTAAAGTGAACGTAGCTTCTGACATATGAAGCCTTTGCTTGAGTGTGGAAAACTGCAATTCCTTGAGTGTCCACTAGGGGTCGGCTGTAGAGCCCATAGACCACATACACACCAAGCCAAAAGAACCAGCTCATAATTCATCAATACACATGTTTACAGCCTGGTTCAAGAAATGATTTCAGGCTGAATAGCTCATTTTGCTATCAGCACATACTCTACTCATCATTTCCAAAGTTATTAAGCTTATAACTTTTTCCCCTTAAGGGCACAGCTGACTTGAAAAACAACTGAAGTGAAAACTGTAAACTTATCGTAAAGATGTTTACATTTACGTTGCTGCCAGTGGATTAACAGGTGCAACAATCTCTAGTTATAAGCTTGTGAATAAACCAAAACATTTCTCCTGGGTGGGTTTGATGCTGGTTTAGATGAACCTAATATCTGCTTGGTGCAACAAAACGAACTCACACAAACCAAAGGCTGAACTTACACAGAGCTGCTGCAACACAGGTGTTCTTCAGGTGTGGCCAAGCTTCAGTCGACAGGTGAAGGACAAGTCTGTATATGTGGAAGGGTTAGGGCAGAGTCCAGTCTAGCTCTAAGTCAGATGTTGCCAAGAATAAGCTCAGGTTTACGAAAGGGAAAGGTCAGGTATTGCACAGGTGAAGAGCAGGTACAGTCAAGGTTGAGTACAGGTATAGAATAGGTCAAGTACAGGTGTAGCAAGATGCAGTAAGTATGTAGCAAAGACAAAGCTCAGGTATATCACAAGTGTAGTACAGGTGTAGTCAGGGGTGAAAGTAGTCTTAAATTCTTGCTGGTACCAAACCTTCATCTATAGAAGCCCATTTCCACCAGTTAAAAAAAAAATTGGCTTTATTTCTTTTTAGATTTTTTTTTTGTTCCTATTAGGTCCAAATTTTGCGACAAAAGTCAAACGTATTACTTAAAAGGTCAAAATTTGAGAAAAAATATAAGATTCTTGAGACAAAAAGATGAAATCATAAGGGAAAAGAGTCAAAATTTCAATTGAGAAAGTTGAAAATTTGTGATAGGACCTTTTTTTTTTAAGATAAAGTCAGAAATTGAAATAAAAAGCTGAACTTTTGAGATAAAATACCAGAATCGTGAGATGAAAATTTGAATTTATGAGGAAAAAAACCTAGATTTTCAGATCAAGAAGTCAAAAATTTGAGATTACATATCAAAATTATTAGTTAAAAAGTAAAATTTTCTAGATAAAATATCAGAATTTTAAGATAAAAATGTTGAAATCATGAGGAGAAAAGTCCCCGTCTAAGGACTCAAACACAGCACAAGCAGTTCAGCGGGGGGTTCATCAGGGAGAAGTTAAAAGGAATTTTTAAATAGTCAAAGTAGTTTTCATGACTGCATATTGCAAACAAATCTATCGTCTGACCCAGAGTGTGACTGTGACTGGTTTTTAACGGGCGCTTTAAAGCAGGCAGTCGCTCTCCCATCTTGGTACTGAGCACCACCACTGAATCTTTTACTGATAAACAGCACCAGACAGTACTGGCTTACTTTCACCCCTGGGTGTAGCAAAGGTGTAGTAGAGGTGTAGCAAACATGTAGTATAGTTGTAGTATAGGTGTAGCAAATCTGTAGCAAAACCATAGTTTAGACGTAGCAAAAGTGTAGCACAGTTGTAGCACAGGTGTAGTATAGGTGTAGGTCAGGTGTAGCAGGTAACAGGAAAATATAATAAGTCAACACTTGCTTCCCCTGTGAGTCCATTTATTATCCCCTTTACTACAAGAAACAACAACACGCTTTGACATCACTTCCTGTCATGAGCCTCTTTTTTCCCTCATTTTATCTGTGAGGATCTCTGCGAGTTTTAAAATCTTAAATGTTTTAAGATTTTCATTGTTTTCACTCTTTTTTTGACATCTGAAGGGTTTTTAATTTTTTTCTGTCTATCTTTGATGTCATCAAAGTTTTCTGTTTTATTTATTTATTTATTTATTTCGAGATTCAGTTTGTTTTATAATATCTTAAAGGTTTTTAAGATTTTTTTTTCCAATTTTGAGGATCTTTGATGTTTTAAAGATCTTTGATATTATCAATACTGTGAAATTTTTTGAGGATCTTTGATGTTTTTAAGATTTTCTACTTTTTTGAGGATCTTTGAAGTGTATAAGATGTCCAACAGTATTCATATTTTGTCATTTTTTTAGGATCTTTGATGTTTGTAAGATCTCTAATTCTATTGATGATTTGACATTTTTGAGGATCTTCAATGTTTTTAAGATTCTCTGTTTTTTTGAGGATCTTCAATGTTTTTAAGATTCTCTATTTTTTGAGGATCTTTGATGTTTTTAAGATTCTCTATTTTTTTTGAGGATCTTTGATGTGTATAAGATCTCCAACAGTATTCATATTTTGTCATTTTTTTAGGATCTTGGATGTTTGTAAGATCTCTACTTCTATTGATGTTTTGACATTTTTAAGGATCTTCTATGTTTTTAAGATTCTCTGTTTTTTTGAGGATCTTTAATGTGTATAAGACCTCTGAAGATATTCATATTTTGTACATTTTTCAGTTTTTTTTTATGTCACTTTATTTATTTTTTTTTGTGTATTTTTGTTTTTAAGACTCATTCACTGTTAAAAACTGAAGGTAACCTGTGGTTGAGCTTCAGTTTGTCACTTTTTTAAACAATGTGAAACTGTAACAGGAGTTTTAAAAGAACCTGTTCAATCAGAAACTTTAAACAAACATAAATTCCAGTGATGGACACTGATGAGACTCACATAGAAAAAGGATACCCAAACTTAAAATCCTACATTTCCCATAATGCACTTTAATCCTCCTGAGCCACTCAACTGTTGTGATGTTCATGAGCTCTGTTGTTTCTTGTTCTTTTATCAATGTTTTATTTGTTTCTTGTTTTAAATAAAAGTCAAGTATGAACTTTAATGTCTTCTTTTCTGTCTCTCTGTTTTTGAAGTTTTATTCTTCAAATAAACTCATTTTAAGAGTTTCACCATAACTTTATATCAGTGGTAATGACTGACCTTTAAACTTTGAAACGTTTATGGATCACTGTAAAAACTTTCTAAAGAGGTGGAGTGAGTTTCTTTATATGGGGGTCAATGTCAAAACATGGGCCAAAGTGCTCACAAAGGCACCAAAACACGAACCAGAGAGAATTCTTAGGAGGCAAATAATGGGCCAAAGTGTCGTTTAGGGAGCAAAAACACACTTAGGTCCACTTCCGAAGTGCACTCTTTGGAGAAAAAAAAAACACACTTGGTGTCAGCTGAGGAGGCCAGGGGCGGATCTACCAGGGGGGACATAGGGTGGCAGCTCCCCCCTTTAAACAAAGAATTTCCACTCCAGTTGCCACCTCAGTAATTAAAATGATGAATGATGAATTCACTGACTGACTATGAGATAAGTCAAAATTACAAGCTTAAAAATCACATTTTGAGTTTAACCTGTGGTGCATAGTGGTCACTACAGTAGACGCCTATATGAAAGTTATTTACTCCTAAATTCAATGGTTCATGTGATTAGAAATTAATATTAGCCTGTGTCAAGATGTTTTTATTCTTCTTAGGGACTGAAAATGTATGTATTTTAAAAAAAAAGTCATAGACAAACATTTGAGGGTAAAACAGCGTAATAACTACAAATTATTTAGTGTTAAAATGGATGAAAGAGACTTAAAATGTTTCGCAAAGCATTAAAAAAAGATTATTCATGAAATTGCCAAAATAAAAAAAAGAAGTCATATTTACATTAAGTTCACACTGTTTTATGTTGAATCCTGAGTTACAAATATTTGAAAAAAAGGAAAACTTTTTTTCATGCCTTAAAACAAATAAAAACACTCAAGGGAAAAATCCTGACACTGACTTTCATAATTCACGCATCAGAGGGTTAAAAGTAAAAAACTTGAGATGCACACAAATTGAAATTGCCTTATCTCAAAATTTTTGGCTTTATATTTACAAAAAAAGAAGGAGAAAGCTCAATGAAGCCATTTTTTTTAAATTTTGTATTTGAAACTGTCAGAAATTGGCTCTAATACATTATTTATGTTGCTGTTATACAGTTTTTCACTTTAAATAGAGAGATAGTGTTTTAAATAAATGTTTGTGTGAGGAAGCTGCTTTGTCATCTTTGGTAGAGAGTCCTCTTTTTGGGTTTTCAGAATATGGTCACCCTAATATTAAAGTAGTAGACTTCATAAAGACATATGCCTCTGCCGTATTGACACCACTTATGCATTGACTGCCCCTCTCTTGCCACCCCATAAATATTTTTCTAAATCCACCCCTAAAGGAGGTAAAACACAGGCAAAAGTGCCATCTCAGGTGCCAAAACATACTTAAGTGCACCCTTTGGAGCCAAAACACATTTTAGTGAACTCTTAAGAGCCAGAACACATGCCAAAGTGCCTCCTAACGTGCCAAATTATACCAATGTGCACCCTTTTGAAGGCCAAAGTGACATCTCAGAGCCAAAACATACTGAAGTGTAAACTTGTGAGCCAAACACAGGCCAAAGTGCTCACTAGGGAACTAAAACATGCTAAAGTGTCCTCTAAAATGCTAAAACATGACTTTAGTGAACTCTTAGGAGCCAGAACACATGCCAAAGTGCCTCTAAGGTGCCAAATTATACCAATGTGAACCCTTATACAGGCCAAAGTGCCCGCTACAGAGCCAAAACAAATGTCTAAGTCTTCTCTTAGGAGCAAAAACAAACATATGAGTGTCATCTTGAGAGACAAAACACATACTTAAGTGCATTTTGGGAGGCAGAATTGAGCACTGTTTGCCTTTTTTGTTGTCCATGCGCACCAATGGATGTTAAGGTTAAGGTCAATAAAAGTGAAGGTTTGACGCCATAAGTCTGAGCCTCACCTTCGATAAGACCTGATTCAGGGAGAGAGAGAGGTATCACAGAGGTATCTGAAGTCTCAAGCAGAGGAAGTAATTGAGAAACTAGAGAAAGTGGAGTTCAAGCTCTGATCTGCAAACTCTGTTAAGATGACAGAGTTCAACTTATCTGCTCAAACCCTGTCGTCACTTTCTCACCTCTTCCTGCTGCGTGAGGTAAGAGTTAAAAAGCCAGAACTGCACTTATCTTATCAGTAGTAACCATGACAACATACGGGCGGCACACCTTGACTACTGTACCCAGGGTCGCTATGGCAACTGTGTGAACAAAGAATCTAAATAGAAAAGTCATATTGATACCTGCTATTTTTGCTTATCTGTATGAAACTCATGAAACTCGGGTCACGTCCTCTAATATATGAGGTCAGTTTATTAAGACAGAATAGCAGGAGGCTCTGTCATGATGTCAACATCACACAAAGAGTCATTGTTTCAATAATGCACCTGCAACATGACGGGTCATTGATACTAAATCAAAATCAAACGACAAACTGTCATAAATTTAAGATTAAGAGTGAAGAAATCATTTCATCATACACTTTACTCTCACTTTAACCTTTTAAGACCCAAGTGACTGTCTGGTGTGCATTTTTTATTTCTTCTCTTTAGAATCATTAAGACCTAATGTGTATAAAACCAATCTTATCTAGTCTTTGTGCAAGAAGCTATGTATGTTTTTAGCGTTATTAGATAGCTAGTAGTTTTTAGTTAAATGTGTTTTTCTCACTGAAATGGGTGTGTAGTTGTGATATCACCATAAGATATCATGGGACGGTGGATAAATGTGACTAGAAAATTAAAGTTTCAAAAATTGAACTATGAGGACGCCAGGTCTAAAGAGGTAAAATGTTTTTTTTTTTTTTTTTTTTTTTTTTTTTTTAAAGTTACAACAAAAAGTTTTGCTTGTAGGACTAATATTTTTTACCAAAAAAACACAAATCCTATTCAAATTATTATTATTACTATTATTACATTTTATTATTATTATTATTATTATTATTATTATTATTATTATTATTATTATTATTATTATTATTATTATTGTTATTATTATTATTATTATTATATAATTAATATTGATATTGTTATTATTATTATATTTATATATACATATATTTTTTTTTAACTTTTATTATTATTATTCTTGATAAACTGTCATATCTTCCACGTCAACTTAACTTTATTTACTTTTCACATGAACTCCTCGTGTTTATAAACATGAACGCGCCAGGCTCGCTCCCGACGGGTTTCGTCATCAGCTGTGATTGGCTGGTGAGATTCCACCCAGGACGGGGCGCGTTTGGTGCGCATGTGCGGAGCAGTAGGGAGGGGGCGCGTGTTTGCAAAGTTTGGGGAAGTTTGTTGAAGTTTTGGTGAAGTTTGTTCTGAGTGGAGTTCAGTTTTGGAGAAGTCCACGGAAAGAGACCCACAGACAGACAGACAGGTGGAGAGACAGACAGGTAAAGAGACCCGCAGACAGCAGGAGAAAGAGGAGAGAGGAGCTGACGGACCCCGGAGGCTGCAGTGCTCCATCGCGGGCTGAGGAGCACCACCGCCGGGATGAAGATCGAGTTCGCCCCGCTGAACATCCCTCTGCGGAGGAGGCTGCAGACCGCGGCCACGCTGCAGTGGGTCTTCTCCTTCCTGGCCCTGGGTACCTGTCTGTCTGTCTGTCTGTCTGTCTGTCTGTCTGTCTGTCTGCCTGACTGTCTGTCTGTCTGTCTGTCTGTCTGTCTGTCTGTCTGCCTGCCTGTCTGTCTGTCTGTCTGTCTGACTGCCTGTCTGTCTGACTGTCTGTCTGTCTGTCTGTCTGTCTGTCTGTCTGTCTGCCTGCCTGCCTGTCTGTCTGACTGTCTGTCTGTCTGCCTGCCTGACTGTCTGTCTGTCTGTCTGTCTGTCTGTCTGTCTGACTAACTGTCTGTCAATCTGCCAACTTATTACTTCAGTCTGTTTGTCTAAGAACCTGTCTGTCTCTCTATGACACAGCCTACTGCCCTACCTACCTGCTTGTTTACCTGTCTCACCCTCCCATCTCCATCCTGTCTCTTTGAAGACCTGTCTGTCTCTTTTTTCTAACCTCAGTTTTGTCTGTCTGAAAACCTGTCTGTAAACCTGTCTGTCTCTTATAAGACCTCACAGTTTTCTGTCTGATGACCTGTGTCCTTCTCAGCTTGTTGCAATCTGTACACTGACCTGTCTCACCCTCCCAGCTCCATCCTGTCTGTCTCTCTGAGCTCAGTGCTGTCTGTGTATTGACCTGTCTCTCTCACCTTCTCTCTCAGCTCATTGCTGTCTGCCTGTTTACCTGTCTCACCCTCCCATCTCCATCTCTTTCTCTCTATCAAGGGTTATTTAAACTCAAAGTTTTCTGTCTGTCTGATGACCTGTCTCTCTCTCAGCTTAGTGCAATCTGCTCGTTTACCTGTCTCACCCTTCCAGCTCCATCCTGACTGTTTGAAGACCTGTCTGTCTCTAGGCTCAGTGTCGTCTGCCGATAACTGTCTCACCTTCCTTGCTACAACCTGACTGTCTAATGACGTGTCTATGTGCAGGCTCAGTGTTTGACAACACCCGTCTCACCCTCCCAGCTCCATCCTGTCTCTCTGATAACCCCATCTCTCTCTCTCGTTCCTTCGTAGCTTAGTGCTGTCTGACTGATGACCTGTCTCTCTCTCTCAGCTTTGTGTGGCGTGCTCATTTACCTGTCTCACCCCTTAGCTCCATCATGACCGTCTAATGAGCTGTTTCTCTCTTTAGGATCATTAATGTCCCCTGACACCTGTCTCACCCTCTAGGCTTCATCTTTTCTGTCTGATAACCTGTCTCTCTCTCTCTATCTCTCAGCCCAGTGCTGTCTCGCTGCCTTCGTTCTCTTGGCGCTCTCTGATTGGTGGATGCTGGCTCTGCTCTATGCTGGTTGGCTGTGGTTGGACTGGGACACGCCCAGCAGTGGGGGTCGGAGGTCACACTGGGTGAGGAGCTGGAGGGTCTGGGACTTCTTCAGGGACTATTTCCCCCTCCATGTGAGTGTCTGTTCATAACACACACACACACACACACACACACACACACACACACACACACACAGAGTCCCTGTTGCATTATTCTAATCGCAGACAGTGCAATATTTCTTTAACCTCATTCAGAATACCAGATAAACTTACCAGTAGATGTTTTCTGGTCTTCACCAGTGTTACTCAACCAAAGAGACGAATTGTTAAAACTTAGTCTTGTAAGACGAACAATCTAAGTGGTGAAAAATGGTCAAAAAGCAGCAAGAATTGGCAAAAAAATGGGAAAAAACTTGGGATAAAGCGAAAAGAATCATCAAAAGATTGTGGAAAAATGGTTCAAAAGTGGTGGAGGAAAAAGCAAAAAGTGACTAAAATGGGCAAAATCAACAAAATGGGCAAGAAAATTCCGAACAAATTTGGAAAATAGTCATAAGGCAGCAACATTGGGGGACAAAAGTGACAAAAACTATGAAAAGTGGTAAAAAAAATAGCCAAAGGCAACAAGAAATAGCAAAAAATTTGGTGAATAACCAAACGAATAGTCAGAAAATTGCGAAAAATCATCCAAAAGTATTGGATAAAAGAATGAAAAGACTCTAAAATGGGCAAAAAGCAGCAGCATTTGGGAAAATAGTGAGAAAAACTGTGAAAACTGGTAAAAAAAAAGCTTGAAAGAAAGTTGGTACAATAGCGAAAGAATAGTCAAAATGTTGAGGAAAAAATAGTTTAAAAGTATTGGAAAAAAGGGGAAATGTGACAAAAATGGGCAAAATCAACAAAATGGGCAAGAAAATTCTGAAAAACTTGAAAAATAAATAGTCAAGGCAGCAACACTGGGGGAAAAAAGTGACAAAAAAAACAGTGAAAGTGGAAAAAAATAGCAAAAGGCAACTAAAATAGCAAGAAATTTGTTGTGAAACTAAATGAATAGTCGGAAGGTTGGAAAAATGGCTCAAAAGTGTTGGATAAAAAAGCAAAAAGAGTCTAAAATGGGTAAAAAGCGGCAAAAAAATTGGGATAAAACCAAAAGATTTGTGAGAAAGTGGCAAAAATGGGACAAAAGTGTTGGGGAATAAGTGACTAAATGACCAAAAAACAAGAAAATGGGTGATCACATTCTAAGAAAACTTGGAAAATAGTCATACGGCAGCAGCATTTGGGAAAAAAGTGACAAAAACAGTGAAAATTGGTAAAGATGGCTTGAAAGAAAGTTGGTACAATAGTGAAAGAATATTCAAAAGGTTGAGAAAAAATGGTTCAAAAGTGGTGAAAAAAGTGATTAAAATGAGCAAAATCAACAAAATGGGCAAGAAAGTTCTGAATAATCTGAAAAATAAATAGTTAAGGTAGAAACATTGGGGGGAAAAAGTGACAAAAAAACAGTGAAAGTGGAAAAAAATAGCCAAATGCAACAAAAAATAGCAAGAAAATTTGGAATGTAACCAAAAGAATAGTCGGAAGGTTGCGAAAAATGGTCCAAAAGTGTTGGATAAAAAAGTGAAAAGTGACTAAAATGGGCAAAGAGCTGTTATGAGAAGCATTAAGGAAACATCATAGGTTGTTGTCTTGTTATAATTAATGTCAATTTTCATTTTCAACAAGGTGTTTGTTCAAAAACCCATAGGATGAAGGACCTGGAAATAATCACACAAAATTTCGCAATTGCAATATGGGGAAAAATAATCACACTAAGATTATTTTTGTAATTTGTTCAGTGTGACAGAGGATCACTGAGCTCTAATTGTTGTTTGTTTATTGTTTGTTTACATGTTTAGTTGGTGAAAACTGTCGATCTGGATCCAAAGAAAAACTACATCTTCGGTTTTCATCCACACGGTGAGAAACACCTGTCTGTCTCTCTGACTCATATGTCTGTCTGTCTGTGACCTGTCTCCCTCTCTGACCTGTCTGTCTCTCAGGGGTGCTGGTCGCTGGAGCGTTCGGTAACTTCTGTACGGAGGCGACGGGTTTCTCTCGTCTGTTCCCTGGTCTCCGGTCTCACCTCCTGATGCTCCCGTTCTGGTTCAGAGTCCCTCTCTTCAGAGACTACATCATGTGTGGAGGTACCTGTCTGTCTGTCTGTCTGTCTGCCTGCCTGTCTGTCTGTCTGTGCGCTGTTCTGTCTTACAGCAGAGAGGCTGACACACACACTCACACACACTCATGGGGGGGGGGGATCTGGTCTGTGGAGGGTTTGCTGACCCTGCAGTCCGTCTGCTTCACTCTTTGCTCAGACTGAGTAAACTGTGTGACAGGTTAGTGCAGGAGGAGGCAGAGCGCCGCTTTCTGATTGGCCGAGAGAGCCGGGTGAAGTAGTTCATGATTTTTTCCAGACCTGCAGCGATCGATCATCTTAATCAGGTCTGATGTGACACCTGGTGGTCAGAGAGCGGAAGTGCAGGAAGAGAACAGAACAAGATAAAGTAAATAAAAGGTTTAAGGAGAAAGTTTGTTTAAAGTTTGAGCCCCTTTAAATCAGATTATCACAGATTAACACTCTGACATCATCCACAGAGATTATTAAACCAAATACTCATCAGAGAAGAGAAGAGATTTGATTTGGTTTGATTTTTTTATTTTTATTTGTTTCGAACTTGGCAAGAAAAACAGAAATTTACAAAAGTAGAGAAAACACTAAGAAATACAACAAGTGATAATCAAAATTGATAAAGAAATATCATGAACACAAATCAAGACAGTAACCTAAATCAATATTTTCTTCTGTTAGTTTACATGTTTAAAGAAAGTAAACACTTATTTAATTCTACCCCTGTTCAGTTTTACTTTCTCTTATTAAGAATCGTAGCACAAACTCAACCAAAATTTAGAAACATATTGTACAATATATGCAATTTGGCATCACAACATGCAATAGATCATGTATAAAAAATAAACCCTCTTTTCCTATACCTTATTTACATTTTTTATTTATTCATTAGTATAATTTTTGGATATAGTTCCTTTATCATAATAACGATACTTTATTTATACAACACTATTCATGCAGGTAACAAAGGTATGAAATAGAAACAGGTAAATATGAACAGCAGTCAGTAAAACAAATACAAAGAGCAGTCAAGAAAAAATAAAACCATAGGAAACCATAATTCATAAACCTTAAAAACAATAAAAGCAAAACTAGTAAAATCAAAAGTAAATGAAGATAAAATTACAAAATAAGAGCTCTTATGTAAAAATGAGTTTTTGGAAGAGAAATAAAACAGGAGACTGATTGTGACAGTCTGATCTCTGTCTTTATGTCTTTTTAAAAAAATATTTTTACTCAAACTTTGTTTAAATCCAGGACTCAGTCTATTCCATAATTTAATCCCTTTTCCGTGACACAGAAACTCTTTAACGCTGATCACACGTTTCTCACCTTCAGATTTAAATTTCCCCTGAACTTTAACAATCACAGCGTCAGCAGAGAGACAGGTTAACCTCTCACCTGTCTGTCTCTCAGGCCTGGTGTCCAGCTGTAAGTCCAGCCTGTCTCACCTGGTCAGTCGACCTGGAGGTGGGAATGTGGCGGTCATCGCTGTGGGCGGAGCTCCGGAGGCTCTGGACGCTCGACCTGGAGCTTTAAAACTACAGGTACAAAACCACACCTGATGCCTCATATTACTCCATGATTCATAATTTATTTACGTAAACAATCCAAGTTTGTTAATAAACTGATTGAAAACACGCTGAAGAATGGTTAAATATCCAAATACGAAATGAGCTTTATATGAAAAATTAAAAAGAGGAAGTGTTTTTGTTTGACAGAGTTTTAAAATGAATCTGATAATGATTTTTTTTGTTTTTGTTTCAGGTCTTAAACAGGAAGGGTTTCATCAAACTGGCCCTTAAACACGGGTAAGAGACGCTAAACAGTAGGTGGTCAAAAGGGACGGAGCTACGAACAGTCACTGACTCTGTTTGTGTGTGTGTGCGTGTGTGTGTGTGTGTGTGTGTGTGTGTGTGTGTTCAGAGCTCAGCTGGTTCCGGTCTTTTCTTTCGGGGAGAACGAGCTCTTCGATCAGATGGAGAATCCGATGGGCTCTCCTCTGAGGAGGTTACAGGTCAGAGGTCAAACTATAAGAGTCATTAAATGTTTTTATTAACACTTCTAAAGTTAAAAAAGTGAAATCTTTGTAAACATGTGAGGTTTAATTTTTAATATCTCATTCACAGGGACGTCAAAAACTGTGAACACAAAGTTGCGATTTGAAATTAAATCAGACTATCAGAAACATGACGACAGTTTTGAAACAGATTTATGAATGACTGAAAAAAAACCTTTGACCTTAAGTAATAGATTATTATTGTTTTGTTGCTTATGTTTCAAAATTATCATTTGTTGTCAATCATTTTTGAGCATTAAGAAATCAAACAATAATCCAAATATATTCGAAAAATTAGGAAAAACTCCTTCTGGTGTTGAATTTTTTAATTTTTTTCACTTTGTTTAAATTTTTCGTCTATTTTTTCACAATTTTTGATCTTTCTTGTTGTGTTTTTAGACTAAAAGTACTTAAGAAGTTCATTAGATTCAAAAATATTTTGGAAAATCTTTGGTATCAGATTTTGATTTCCCATTTTATGAGCTTTTCTCAATTCATACTTATAATTGCATATTCATCCTTTTTGTTTAATAAAGTCTAGAGAGTTTTATTTTTACGTAGGGATTAAAACTTTTGTTGGTGTTGAAAGTTTTTGATTCAAAAACTCTTCACAGTTCAGTGAAGTTTTTTGAGTTTGAATTTTTTTTAAAGTTTTCAGTGTTTTTAAAAGTTCTTTACATTTTTCATGGTTTAAAGTTTTACCTGGGTCCATCAAACATTTTTAACAGATTTACAGGTTGTTATTTAATTGTTAAACCATTTTAAAAGTTGTATTCATTTCTTCATAATTTATCACCTGAGCTTTAGTAACAGACACAGCTGAGACAGTCAGAAGGTTCCTGGTTTGAGTCTGGATTTGTGTCTGTGTTGTTTTATCATGTTCTTCCTGTTTAAGAAAGCTTTTCTCTGTCAACAGAACCGTTTGCAAAGCATCATGGGAGTGGCGATGCCTCTGTTTCATGCTCGTGGGGTTTTTCAGTACAGTTTTGGACTGATGCCATACAGGAAGCCCATCCACACAGTCGGTACGACGGAGCACGAGCCAAAAATAATGTTGAATTTATTTAAACTCACGAGTGTTGCCAAAACAATAATAATGTTTTGTTACTTAATATTAACGTGTAAACAAGTACAACCACTTATTTAACTCAATTACCTTAAAGACCCTCAGAAACTCAGCCCGATATCTGATGCACATAGACATTAATTTTCAGGATAGATACATTTCATCGATCATTTCTTACAGTGATGTTAGCAGCATTTAGCTTCTGCGCTAATTGTCATTTTCCCCATGTTTCCAGTTGGTTCCCCAATCCCAGTGACCCAGACTCCCAGTCCAACCAGCGAGGACATCGAGAAACTACATCAACTTTACATGCAGAGTCTGACTCACCTGTTTGAGCAGCACAAAGAATCCTACGGCATCAGCGATGACCAACACCTCACATTTATATAAAACCAACATAAACAATCTGTTCAAACTCATGTATATAAACACCTCACATTTATAAAACAACAACTTAAATAATCGGTTTATACACATTTATACAAACACATTTGGATAACGTAAAAAAAAAATCTGTATATGCACGTTTATAAACAGCTCATATTACTATAACATCTGCAGAAACAATGTTTACACACTTGTTTATGAACCACACATTTACATAACAACGACATAAACAATCTGTTTTTACACGTGTATGTAAATACCTCACATTAATATAACTTGGACCTTAGCATAGCTTAGCACAGCATTGATTTAAGTGAAAAGTTATGTCTTGTGATGGTGCTATTACTACTAGCTTTAATTTCACAGAGTGGTTTTCCATCAATAATTTCAAACGAATGACTGAATAAGCTTTGCTACGCTGTCAGCATTCATCACGGCTGTTACAGTGTTTGGTTCTGGAAACAGGTTCATATATTTCAATGTGCTACGCTAATAGTTTAGCCATGGTACATTTAAGAGCAGTGTAAAAAAATGTTATTCTTTTTTCAAAAATATTGAACGTATGATGCAGATGACTGACTGGCTGGTTTTACTGAGGTCCGTGACATCACAGTTACATTAAAAGCCAAAAGAATCTGATTGGTTGATTAATTATTCTGTTTTTATTATTATTATTGGGAGTGAAGAATTATTATTTACAGTTTGAAAACAGCTGTGAAATTAGACCAGGGGTGTCCAAACTTTTTCCCTAAAGGGCCGTATTGGAAACTGTGAAAATGACCATGGACATGTTTACTAACAGTGAAAGTTACAAATGAGGAAAACTTCTTCTTTTTAGTGGTTTCTGAAAAAAGTCAAACATACTTGTGCTGTTATTGCAGACCTTTGAGATATAAAACCAAACCTGGGAAAAATATGTAACAATTTTATGGCAGCATCAGGATCTGGACTTTATCACGTTTGTTTATACAGCAATTATAAAAACATTTTAAACCCTAAATATCTCTGATCCTGCATTCTGAGCCATTTTATGCTTCAACTTTTGTCTTTTTTTGACCATTTCATATCTTTATTTCAGTTTTTGGGTCCTCTCATGTGTCTTTTTTTATTCTCAACAACTCATGAAACATATTTTGCATCATGCCAAATGCAATTTAATGTCATCTGTAAAAGTTGTTGAGTTTTTGCAGATTGTACAGAGCTTTAGCTTTATAAAGTTGCCTATGCACAGTCCAAATCTTTGTAAAACGTTACCAGATATATTAAGATTTATTTCAAGCACTTGACAGAAAGTGTGGATGTAAACAGTTAGAACATAATTAATTTAAATGACAAAACGAACACATAAGATGAGAGCCGGGGCCGCTTGAAAATAGACGGCAGGCCACAATTGGCCCACGGGCCACAGTTTGGACATCCCTGAATTAGACAAAAGATAAATTAATCAGACACTTTAAATAACTTTATTTACTTTCACAACCAATCAAAACAAAGTATCACGTGACAGATTGAGAAATAAACAGCCCCTCCACTGCGCAGACTCCTCCCAGTTAAACCCCTCACGCGCACGCGCATTGCTCGCTCCCGGCTCCTCCACGCGCAGCCAGGTCCCGTATCCACAGAGACCAGGGAGAGACGGATGATCCGGATCAGACTTCAGGGACCTGGACCTGAGGATGACGAGGAGGATGAAGGTGAAGATGAAGATATTTGCTCGTCGCTCATTGGCTGCTGTGTAGAGGCGCGCGCTGCTCTCACAGCTGACGGATACCTGACAGAAAAAAAGAAGAAGAAAAGTTTGTTTTTATTCACAGAAAGAGAAAGACAAACTTCCTGCTGCTTTTTAGTGGACTGAGAGAGTCCAAACCTCAGAAGAAGAAGTCGGCGGAGTTCCTGTTCAAACTTTTTTGCTTTGAAAACTCCGCGCGCGCTCCCGCAGCCCTGAAGCTGCCTGAAGCTGCACCGCGCATGCGCCCTCCACAGCTGTTGAGATTCGTGAAGAATGGACCGATTGTGTCAGCGGGCCTGGTCGTGACGTCATTGGTGGGAGGGTAGGAGGCGCGCGACCGCGGATTCAGGATCGGGGACGCGCTTGTTTTGGGCGCATGCACGTGAGTGTTTGTTTATGAGAGAGATTTTACTGATTCTTGTTGTTTATGATGAAGTTTGTCACATGTTAGATTCAGATTTTGATGAGTTTGATATTTTTTTTGTTGTGTAGAAACTTTATTTCTCTTTTAAAGGTGTCAGAACTATAAAATCTACCTTAAGACAATTTTTAATTTTTAATTCTTCAACATTTATTATGAAACTAGCAGCATTTATGTCAGGTTACAGTGTAGGGCAGCGCTGTTCAACCTGTAGTTCAGGAAGTCTCACAAAAACCTGAGACTTTGGCTTGAAACTGTTGTAATATTGAAATAAATCTCAGGGCATGACTGTTTGTTCTCAGTGTTTGATCTTTAATAAAAGACTGTACAGATCTGAAAGTGTGCAAAGTTAAACAAACAAAGGCTGAGGTGAGACTTTTCTCACACAGGTGTGTTTTCTCATCTCTATTTTATGACCTGGCTCACATGAACCACACAAAGGCGCAACTTGGACTCAGAGCTGAGGAAGTGTGACGGGTTAACTGAGCCGCGGGTGATGCAGTTCTTGCGAGACTGAGGCCGACCACAGAAACCAAACTCTCACAAACACAATCTGAGAATAGACTGAGTGCATGGCTCAACAAATCCCATCATGCTTTGTCCTCAAATGTTAAAATGGGCTGTAAACTGAACCAGTTTCTGCAGGCTATAAACGATGAAGGACGTCTGCTTTAAATTAAGACTGATGCCGTTTGTTTACGCACACGCCCTACGAGTGCAACTCTGACGAAATCTATTAACATTTTTTAACTTTTAAACTGAACTGAACTGTGAGGACTTTTTAAGTGTTCTTGAAAAAGTCTCATCTCCAAATATATGACTGATCATAATCCCCAGTTTAAAATTAGATCATCAGCGCTGATATAGGTTATTTTTAAACACAAATTCCTAGTTTGCCGATCAGGTTAAACTGGACAGGATTGATTTACAGCTTGTCAAAGTCTCTATGATTAAGTCGAGCAGTGACAAGAGAGATCTGTGTTTGTCACTGCTGAAAACAATTAATGTGATTTATTTGGTAATAATAGTTGACACAGGAGCTGGACTGTCTGATAGAAAAGGGACAACAGGAGGCTAAACAGGAGAGTGATAGAGCACAGGTGAAAGGCTAAAAGAGGGGATAAGTTGTTGTGCTAATGTTGATTCCTGTCCACATGCAGCAGTTATTTTGCAGTGAGACGTTCAAACCTGAGTCTATCAATAAAACAAAGAGCCAGGTTATGTTTGCTCTGCTAAGGTGAGGTTGAAGCTTGGTTTGTGCTTCACACATTGACAAGGTGGATGAATGACATCATTTTAAAAGCCTCGCCCCACATGCGGAAAATTTCTGCATCATGCACCTCTGAAAATTTGTTGCTGAAGGGAACTACTAATGTCTACAGTGAGAAAAAACAGGAATTTATGTTTCATCACACAGAGATCACTGAGATAACTAATGAACAATTGCTTGAAAAGGACTGGGCAAAAATAATGTCGTAAGCAGAGTAAAAAATGCAAACGTTTTGTCAAGTTTGGTGCTCTGTGATTGTTGTTTGAGATACAGCGCCCCCTTTAGCTTGGGAACGGCTGTTTACAGTCGCAACACAGAGTGAAAGAAGTATTTAAGAGCCTAACCAAGCCTTAACACTGGTTGGACAAATTACTGATATGTCTCGGAGCACCAGGCTGTGAGTAGTGCTAAAAGAAGCCGGCAACTAAACTATGATACAAATGATCAAGTTTGTTTTCACGTTTCTAACAACAGCGCTACGTAACTGTTGATAAATACATTACCTGGTCACGTTGCATCCGGTAAAAAGTTTTCTTGAAGAAAGAAAAGCAGAAATAAAAGGAAGAGCCGATCTTTCTAAACCGCTTCATACTGATTCTCCTCACAGTCACTTTTAACGACTTCTGGTGAATAGTTTTGTTTGAGTGTGTCTGTTTCTGCATATTTTAGAGTGATGTATGATGGAAAGTTTGGCCGGGATGAGGAGAAATGGAGTTTAGGCTTGAAGCAGGCGTGTGAGGTGAACTCAGAGGTGAGGGCGTCCTCATTGGCCTCGTCCTGAAAGCAGAAACATGATGGAAGACGGCGGCGGCGGCAGGGATGGCACAACATCTCACCCTGTACATAAAAAGAAAGATAGGAGAAGTACTGCTGCACATCTCTGTCTTCCTCTTAATAAGGGGAAATAAAGTAAACAGTGAATAATGAAACCAGGTTTCAGTCAGGGTTAGAGTGCAGCTGGCATGGAAAGAACATATTCTACTGAGCATGTGCAGCTCTTTGAAACAGGTTTGTTCAACTTTTGGATGCCGTCCAATCGAATCCCACACAGGCCAAGCATCCTGAAAATGTCGTCACAGGACATGCTTTGATTAAAACACCCCACATGTAAGAGAAAGTCTAGAAAACACAAGTTTGAACAGGGTTTGCATCGAGGTTATTCACAGTTTAAGTTCTCAGGTGTGAAGTGACGGACGGAGCAGTGAAAGTACACCAGCTGTGACCGTTTCAACAGTTTAAATCCTGCAGAACCTGAACTGAACATTCACACACGCACACACACACACACACACACACACACACACACACACACACACACTCACACACTCACACACACACATGCATGTTAATCCAGGTTGTGCAACATGCAGCAGACTGAAGCAACCAGCAACAGAACAGAGTGACTCAGAGGAAACAGGAAACTCAGTAGAAAAAGAAGAAAGGGAGTTTGAGAAGAAAACTTTGGGTGAGAGACACTTATCGTAAGCAGAGGAGAGAGAGAGAGAGAGAGAGAGAGAGAGGCTGCGAGGTTAGACAGTTTAACTTAACTCTGTGTGACTTCGGTTTCCACTGTGTTTGTTTTCAGACATTATGGGGACACACCTTGAACCGAACTGTGAGGACGTGTCTGTTCGGGGGACAGCAGCAGGTGAGTTCACACCTGGTTCAGGTGAGGCTGCCCAGGTGCAGACACCGTCTTTGCATAATTGTTAAACTTCATTCCTCAGAAATGATTCGTCCTCGTAATGTTTTTCACTCCAACGTCCTCTTCATGTCACATAAACCAGTATTTTCTTCCTGTGTTTCAGTGGGTCTGTAGTGTGTGTGTGTGTGTATGTGTGTCTGTGTGTGTGAGGATGAGCAGTGGCAAAAAGAGGAGTGGCTTCCAGATCACCAGTGTGACCTCAGACTTTAACCAACCCCCAGCCGGCCAATCAGCTCCCAGTATGGTCCTGAGCGTCCTCCAATCAGCGGCGGCGTCCTGCAGCCCTCAGGGAAGCTCCTCCCAGCCCACCACGCCTTCGCTGAAAAGGAAATACGTCTCCCAAGATTCCTCAGGGGCGGTCGCGGGATGCTCCTCCAGGTTCAGAGTGGTGAGGCTGGCGGGGGGCGGAGCCAGCGGTGGTCCTTATCGCCGTGGACGATGGACTTGCACGGACGTCATAGAGCGCCATGAAGGAGCGGGGTTCCGGCGAGTGATGGACACCATGAGACACGCGCACTCGCTGGAGTCCCTTGAGCTGATTGGTCGGGACTTGGACAGAAGCGAAGTCCACTCGCAGGACGCCGCTCATTTGTTGTCGCAGCCAATCAGAGGCAGGGACAGGTTTGGACTTGTGCTACGCAGCGGGCCTCCTTCACCAACGCACCAAGAGCCAATCAACGTCCGGCTTATGGACTCTAAGGAACCAATAAGAGTACAGAACTCTACCCCTCCCCCTCCTTCGCCCCGTCCTCGTAACATCCCTCCTCCTCTACGATTGGACGTGGACGCAGCTGGGCGGGTACTTACGCACAAACTCACGTTCCTATTGGACGAAGATTTACGTGTTTACACACAGACTTACCTGTCTCTCTCTCTCTCTCTCCCTCAGTCCGTCCTCAGACTGTCTCACTCTCAGCCCAGCTCCCCCCCTGCTGGAGTCTTCCACCCCACCCTGACCCCCATCCAGACCCCTGCTGTGTTCAGTCTGGACCAAACCATGTTCAACCTGCCGGGGGACGCCAGGTAAAGTCCAGAGACGAGGGCGTGTTTTAAACATAGAAAAGAGAGTCGTCAGCAAACAGACGAATATACAGACTGTGTGTTTGTGTGTGAGTCTGTTACCCTTTTTATAGAATAGAATGGAATAGAATAATCTTTATTGATCCTCCATGGGGGAAATTTCCACATTCCAGCAGCTCACAAACATCCCAAGTGCAAAAGATGCAACAACAAAATAAAATAATGAGATAGAATAAAGTAGAATAAGAAGAAAAAAAACAAATAAGATTTTAAAAAGATAGCTAAAGTAATAATAATAATAATAACAATAACAATGACAACGACAGCAACAATAATCATTATTATTATTATCATTACCCCTACTATTATCATATTATAATAATAAAGACTTAAAATAGTTATTAGAAATAGCAATTTAGAAAAACATTTATAAAAACTTGCACTATTTACAAAGAATGACGATACACAATCCCATAAGGGAAGAATAATGAAAGGTGACCAGTGAAGTGATGTGCAGAATTTTTATTTTTATTTTTTGATCAAATGATGTGAGAGTCTGGCGATGTTATGATCGTACAGTCTTGTTGCTGCTGGTAGAAATGACCTGCGGTGGCGCTCAGTCTTACAGGAAGTCTTCCATCAGTTCTCGTTGTGTGCCAAAGCTCGGTTGGTTCTAATTCCGCTCTTCTTGAGAATCATTTTGGTTTTCCATCGACAATGAGCCAAGTTGCAGCCACACCATTACGTCATCATAAAATGTATCACTGCATATGTAACCGTTTCAGTAACAACATTTACTGTTGCTGTCTTCATACACTTAGTGCTTGGGGTGCTTAAAAAGCAGAGAATTATTCCTGTTTTTCTTCTCGTGGTTCTCTCAGTTCTCTGGAATGTGCTCATCAGTGAGTGTGTTCACATTTTTGTGTTTGTGTGAATGCCTCAGAGCAAAACTACATTGTGCACAATACAGAGAGCAGAGGAGAGTTGTTAACGTGCGACCATGAGCCAAATTAAAAACGTATAAAACAGACCTGATCTATCTTTAGTTTGCTTGTATTATTGTTATGGAACTTTATTGGTTTATTTTACTTCTGTTGTGTTGTGCTGTTTTGAAAATTCAGCTTATTTTTTTTCAGAAGATTTGTGGTGTCACTCACCATGAAGTTAAAGAGTTGCCTTGTTTAAGTTGTTTTGTAAAAAGGGTCGGCAAAAAAAACATGAGCTCCTGTCGACACTTTCATTAGCTTTATCCATCATATGATATTAAAATACAGTTGTGCCTAAACATTTACTCCCCCTCCAGCAGAATTTTCTGTTTTTTTGGTCTTTTCTCAGAAAATATGAATGAAAACACAAAAACTTTTCTGTCACTCATGGTTAGAGGTTGGATGAAGACATTTATTAACAAACAACTGTTTTTACTCTTTTTAAATCATAATGACAACAGAAACTTCAAAAATGACCCTGTTCATTTTTTTATACACACACACTGATTAAAGCAAATAGATCACAGATGAGGATGGTTACCTTTAGGAGACATTCAAACACATTTGTGTTCACTTTTGTGCATTTATCAGGACAAAACCACCAGAGTGTGTAAACTTCTTAACAGGGTCATTTTTGAAGTTTCTGTTGTCTTTATGATTTAAAAAGAGTAAACTTTTTTTTTCAATAAATGTCTTCACCCAACCTCCAACCATGAGTGATAGAAAGGATTTTGTGTTATCATTTATATTTTCTGAGAAAAAGTAAAAAAATCAGAAATTCTGCAGGGGGGTGTAAACTTTTGGGCACAACTGCATGTCATACATTTGCTGTGGGTGAATCCTAAATGCTAATAGAATAAAAAAAAAATTAAAAAGGTGAGAGTGGCGGGGGCATCAGCTGCTAGGGGTGAGGGAAACACTGTTGCAGAGATTTATTTTTGTTTTTCTTCTGGTGGTTGCGCCATCATTTTCCCCTGCAATCTGTCAGCTATATACAGCTCTGGAAAACATTAAGAGACCACTGCAAATTTTCCACTTTCTCTGATTTTGCTATTTATAGGTATTTATTTTTAGTACAATGAACATTTTTGTTTTATTATATAAACTACTGACAACATTACTCCTAAATTCAAAATATTGTCATTTAGAGCATTTATTTGCAGAAAATGAAAAATGGTCAAAATACCAAAAAAACAACACTGTTTTCAGACTTCAAATAATGCAAAAAACAAGTTCATATTAAATTTTAAACAACACTTAACTAATGTTTTCACTTTGGAAGTATTCAGAAATCAATATTTGGTAGAAAAACCCTGATTTCTTTCACAGAGGAGAGTGATGACCACAGCAATGTTTTTATACATTTCCTAGTTAAATAAGATTTGTTTCAGGTGATGACCTCAGCAGTACCTTATTAAGTAGAAACAGGTAGAAACAGGTGTGTTTATGTTTGAATTCAACAGACACTGCAATGGAATAGCTGTCATATATGTAGAGATGCTGATTTCTGAAAATTTGCTGTGGTCTCTTAATTTTTTCCAGGGCTGTAGAGTGTGGCCGTCTATATGCAAAGAAACTTAAACAAAACAGCAGACTTTTCTTTTTAAGAATGGCTGTTTTTCAGCTGATCGTTGGTCACAGTAACCCTGCCCCCAGGCCTCTGACATAATTTGTGCTTTGCTCTGGCTCAGCAAAGAGTTGGTGCTTGTTAAGCTCCAGATTTTAGCACCTGGAGCTGGTTCTTTGTCAGTGGAAACACAAAAAACTGGGGCTGAGTGGGGAACTGGCCTGGAACGAGCACCAGCACAAGTTAGGTGGACAGGTGGTCGATAAAACCACCACCTGTTCATTATACATCATACCTGTGATGTTAAAATCACATGACAGGAGTCTGAACTATTATAGATGTGTATTTTAAATGTCTGATGTGACACACGACAAACACTCACACACACAAACACATTTTTAGCATCAGTATGAATGAGGCTAAACTTAAGCTCACACCAGTGTGACACACAGCTGACCTGCATACCACAAACACACACATACACACACACACACACATACACACACGTCTATTTTAACTCCTAGGTTAATCAGCTGATTTTGCAATGAGGAAAAGTGTGTGTGTGTGTGTGGGATTAGATCTAACAGAGACCTGTTTTCACTCAGTGTGTTAGCAGGATGTCTGAATGTTTGTAATACTTGAGTGTTTAAGATTCGATAATCTGCTGATGGTTTTAATCCGCCTTAGTTACTGAAAACATCTCGGTAAGACTTCCTCAAATGCAACTTCCTCTCCTTATCGTTCGCTCAGATCACAATTTTAATTAATAAGGTAAATATTGGATCCTGATTGGCTGATTCTCTGTAATAACTTGAGTTTCTGAACTTGCCTTTGCCCTCAGCTTTGCCTCACAGGTTGTTCCCTTTCTGTCGCCTTACTGATATTTATCACTCAAAAACATTGATTATTTTCTTCCTCTGCTGTATTGAGAAGAAAAAAACTTAAGTCTACTTGAAAAGATTTTGTTGTTTTGAATTCATGGTTCACCCTTTAATGAAAAAGTCTGATCAAGAGAGTCCATGTGACTCTTTAAAAGTCGAAAACATTTTATTTTTATAGAGTAATAAAAACTGTACAGTGTAATCTAAACATCTGTTGTGCACCAGCGTGGGAATCAGGAGAAAAAACATCCAAACCTTTGAATGAAGCTCTGTGTTCTGACTCTCTGAGTGTGTGGGAAGAGAATCTGTCTGCTCTCTTTCTATTGGCTGTGACGGTGAGTGGGCGGGAGCTGGAATGAGACAGCAGCCAATGAGAGCGCAGAGAGTGAGCGTATCAGTGCAGGGGGGCGGGACGTCGTGAAGTTTGTGGTTTTGGGAAAATAGAGAGATAGAGCTCAGTCAGAAGAGGGGAGACACCTGTGAGGGCGCTGCTGATTGGACGAGACTGTGGGTGCGACCTTTCAAAATAAAAGACGACAAATGGATTAAAATAGACAATTTCCTCGATTTTGGATAGCAAAGAGGAATAGACTTCAAAAATGGACTTCAAGCCCAAACATGGGACTCAGGACCTTAACGAGGAACATAAAACCATCAACGAACCTCACAAAGGAATATCGGAATTATAATCCGTGATTGGATCCTGCCTCCTGTAGCTGAGCTGTGATTGGATTAAAATGTTAGGTAATGTAAAGAAAGCGATCACGGGGCGGAGCCAAACACCTTCTCCTCTCTGTGACCCGCCTCCTCGCTCTCAGCGCCGCCCCCCCACCACCCCGCCTCTTCCTTCGAGGACTTTGCATCTCGTCGCCAAGAAACCAGAAACATCCGTAGTGCTACGAGATCGCAGGAAGGTCAAAGGTCATGTGTCAGGTGTCAGAGATTCATGGCCAGGTGCGGGGCCGATGACCTCAGAACAGAGGTTTCAGCCAATCACAGCCAGCAGACGTCACATGACCTCGACAGCCGCACCCAAGAACGCTCTGCCGCCCTCACACCCTCATTGGTCAGTCCCTGTACGAGCGCCACTTAGTGGGCGGGGCTCTGAAGCCAGCATGATGTCACTGCTGCTGTTCTGTCACAGGTAACCTGAACATTTCACCTGGTGGCTGACTTGAGTCTCAGGTGTTTAACGTCTTGATAGAGTCGCAGAGATCCGTCTAAACGCTGGCTGTCGCTAAAAACTCATCAAGAACATCCAGGTGTTTTAGTCTCAGGTGTGATGGAGGGTCCTGAGCGCCACCTGTTTGATTGAGTGTGTGTTCTGTACGGCTGAACGATTAAAAAAATGATCTTAGTGTAAACATTTTCCCCTATCTTGCTTTTTCAATTTATTCTTTGATTATTTCTAGGTTCCCTTCTTTTGGGTGTAGGTTAAACAAAGACAAGTAATAAATCACTCATTAACAAAAAGAGCTCCATATTAGAAAATTACAACAAGGAAAAAAAAACTTAAAATAAAAAAGTGATTTTGATTCATATGGCAAATGTGATATTATGTGCTATATTGAAAGGGATGATATTGTATGATAGTGTTGAATGCAAAGACAGCATACATTTTTGTAAAAACTAAGAAGAAAAATCAACAAATGAAACCTGAATATAATGAATATAATGACAAAGTTCAATATTTTTGGTTTCTCATTTCAGAAAGTTAAACCCAGGTTTCATACAGACTCATTATACATAGAGTGAATTACTTCAAACCTTGAATTCTTAAAATATCGATGGTAATGGTTTGCAGATAATGAAACCCAAAGTTAAAACTTGTGCCTCCTTTTATACCTTTCTAGTAAAGTAATCACTCATTTGTTGCTACATTCTGGCTATTTTCCATGTGTTCTCCCAAGTTTTAACCCTTTCTCACCTGTTTTTGCTTCTTTTTAACCATTTTTGCCACCTCGATCTCATCATTGTTGCTATTTCTTGCTGTTTTTGCCACTTTTCACCACTTACATTGTTTCTCTTGTAAAGGTAGTTTTCAACAATTCAGCTCATTAATAAAAAATTGATATGGTATTCTGACACATTTGAGGTTTATGAGATATTTTACTGTCTGTAGTTAGAATATTGCAGCAGGTCGTATTGTGATTTGATCTAATTTGTGGTTAATTGCCCAGCCCTAGTTTCAGTCACACTTATTTCAAGGACTTTTAAACAGCCTGTCTGTCTCTCACCTGTCTGTCTCTCACCTGTCTGTCTCTCACCTGTCTTGCAGTAGTTCCAGTAACAGTTTGATGGCCATTGACAACAAAATCGAGCAGGCGATGGTGAGTTAGTTTTACACTCCTAACTTATTCTTATAACTCATGATGAGACTGCGCCCTCTGCTGGACAAACCACAGCACTGCATCTGAACTGACCGCTGTCTATATATATATATATATATATATATATATGTATGTGTGTGTGTGTGTGTGTGTGTGTGTAGGACCTGGTGAAGAGTCACCTGATGCTGGCGGTCAGAGAGGAGGTAGAGCTTCTGAGAGAACAAATCAGAGAGCTGCAGGAGAAAAACCAACACCTGGAGAAAGAAAACCACATCCTAAGAAAACTCACACACAATTTACCTAACACTTAATACACACAATTCACACAACACTTAATACACACAGTATACACAACACCTAATACACGCACTATACACAACATGTAACACACACACAACATATAACACATTAATCACTCACAATATAGAAATAAAAGTATTACAACATATAAAGCACAAACAGACATAACAGGTATCCACAGAACACACTCCTCACCTGAGTGTGTCGTCTCTTTAAGGACTTTAACAGGCTGATGATTGGACTCATAAGGAGCTCGATGACCACGATCATGCAGCCGATACGATGACGACGACGATTATGATTCAGATTTGATTCTTATAAATTAATAAAAACTAACTGAACAAGCGCAGTTCGTTCGTTTGTTGGAGATGAAATGAGGAATTCAGGTATTAAGTTGGAGATTACAGCCTGAAAGAGAAACACTGAGGACCTAACCGAGCAGATTCCAGCCTGACAGACAAAACTCAGGGTACAAAAAAACATATTGCAGCGTGACAAACAAATGGAGTAAAAAGTGAAAAGTTGAAGCCTGACAGACAGCACTCAGGGTATAGAGAAGCACTAAAAATCCCAACAGACAAACCAAGGTTAAACAAGAATATTGGAGCCTGACAGACAAAAAGTAGGGAATAAAGCACCAAAGAACAGCCTAATGGACAAAACTCAGGGTTTAAGATTAAGGACTGATGGTGGAAACATGGGTAAAGTGAGACCTTACAGTCAAAACTAAGGGTATAAGCATAGAGATTATAGTGGCTCAATGAAAATTAGGATATCAAGAAACAGGGTCCAACCTGACAGGCAAAACTCAGGGCAAAAAACAAACATTTTTAGCTAGAATTTTTATTGGACAGCAGAGGTAGATTCCACCCAGAGAGACAAAACTCAAGGTCTAAAAAAGCAGTTTACAGCCTGAGAGTCACAAATCAAGAAGCAGATTGAGGCCTGACAGTCAGAATTCAGGGCACCAAAAACCACATTGCAGCATGCCTGACAAAACAGTGTGTGAAGGAAAAAAAAGTTAGAGCCTGACAGACAACAAACAGGGTATAAAGAAGCAGTCCATGGCCTTACAGACAAATGAAGGGGAGGAAAAAAGAATATTGAAGCCTGACAGACAAAAAATAGGGAATGAAGTACCTAAGTGTAGCCAAAACATGGACAAATCATAGGGTGTAAAAAATTATAGCGCAGGCTTAGAGGGAAAAACAGTGTAAAAGAGGCAGATCACAGTCTCAGGGTATATATGGAGGTGAGTTACAGCCTGACAGACAAAACTTAGGGTACTAAAACAGAGATAAAGGTCACAGAAAAAACAGGATTTAAATCAGCAGATCACAGCCTGTGAGACAAAAACACAGGATATAGGTAGACACATTCCATCCAAAGGTATAAAGAGGAAAATTCCAGCCTGGCAGACAACATTTAGGGCATAAAGAAGATGTTTATATCCTGAAAGTCCAAATTCAGGGTATGAAGACACAGGGAAAGGACTGTTAAGAATAAATTAAGACATAGAAAGCAGATCACAGAAGAAAAGGGGACTACAGCCTGACAGACAAAAAATAGGGAATAGAGCTCTAAAGTGCCTAATGGACAGAACTCAGCTTAAAAATAAGAAATTTGAAGACTTAAAGTCAAAAGTTGGAGTATGAGGTAGATAAGTGCCTGACAGACAAAACTCAGGGTATAATGAAGATTATTCCCACAAGGATGTTAAAAAGCAGAAGGTCTTCCATTTCTTCTTACCGTTGAAATGTTAGTTTTATTTTCCTCTCTATGTGTTACCGTCTTCATCTCCACACACTCACACAAACAGTTTATTTGTGTTTATGAGGCTCTGTGTAACATCAGCTGAGAGGAAAAGCTTCAGTGATTCAATGAGGAGAGGAGGAGTCCCGCGCAGAGGAAATGTTTGTTCCTCAGAGAGAGGAAAAGGAAAAGAGAATTGTTTGAGTGAAATGAAAAACATGTTTTCATCCCAGAGGAAAAAGAAACATGGAGATAAATCTTCATCCTCCTCATTTTTCCTTTTTTTTGGTCAGTGACGTTAGTTTGAGCTCACTGTGGCTGATCTTTGAACTAAATCGTGACGTGTGGCTCAGGGGGATTTAAATTTTTATGTACATCATCTGATACAAAGACCACCCCCACCCCCCTAAACACACACACACTCACACACACTCACTCAAACAGCTGTGGTAAACAGAGTATCTGGAAAACAAAAACAGGATTAGGATTAACCCTCTTTCTGTCATCGCTTTGATTTGGTGTCAGATGTGACACATGCTCAAACGTTTCTTTAGAAATCTTTAAAGGATTCTTTGAAAAAAGAAATAAACTGCATGTTCTCTTTACATAGAATATAAATAAATCTGAATTATATGTTGCCATATTGTAGGGTGACCATGTTCTAAAACCCAAAAAGTGGAACCCCTACCCGGCTTCTGTGAGATCCGACAGAAAAAACAAAGATCCTTAAGGACAACAAAGAAGCTTCATAACCCAAACACTGATTTAAAACACCACTATACTGTTTAAAGGGAACATTTTCAATAACATAAACATGAAAAATGTGTAAAAGTCCATTTCTGCAGAGTGATATATAGATGGAAAAAAAAGTTTTTTGGTTTTTTTTTGCCAACAAAATGTCACATGAATGAGATAAAGTCAAAAATCAGACTTTTAATCTCAAAATTTCGACTTTCTATCTTAAAATATTGACTTTTTCCTCAGAATTTTGACTTTGTATTTCAATATTTTAACTTTGTATGGGCCAAAAAAACCTCAACAAAGCCAAGTTTTCATTTTTAGTTTCTTAACTGGCAAAAATGGCCATAATAATGCCTCACTACATGCTAAAATAAAAATAAAATATTCATATTCCTCTTGTGAGAAAATGGGAATAATGGCCTCAAATCTTAGTTAAAGTTTAATTTAGATTTTGAGGTGTTTAAATGTTCAGCTTAAAAAAAAGGAGAGGTACTACTGTGTATCTGCAATTTGTCTGTAAAGGTGCATTTTCAACTTCAGCATTTTAATTCTGAGGGACAATCAGAGCATGTTTTCCTGCTCCACATCTCACTGCAGCTTTGTTTTATTATAAATTTCAATGGTCTGTAGAACAAGCTGAGAAAAACCCAGACATTTTGGTGAATTGTATAAAATCCCCTGAACATAATTTTACCACCAAAAGGGAGGACATTCCAAAAAAGACTTTTGGTGACCTGAACTAAAGGTTAAAACATGAGTCAAATGAAAAGCAACGTTACGTTTGCTCTGCTTGGTGAGGCTGGAGTTGGTAGATGAGCACTGGAAGGACACAACCAGGATTCACTAACGTTACACGGTAAGGACATGTCTCAGAGCACTGGGCTTTGAGCAGCTACTAAAGTACACGACAAACTCACAAAGTTTGCTTGTTGTCACATTTTAGACAACAGCGCTACGTAACTGTTGACAAATACATTACTCTGTTGTGTTGTACCCATTATCCAACAGTGTGTGCAAGTCCTCCGACTGGAAGAAGTAGCTGCAATTCACTTTAAACAGCTTCTCCTTACAGTTACTAGAAATAAAATGCACACTTCATTTACATAAAATAGACATGTGTAAATGAATTTCAGGACATATCTTTTGATAATGATAAAAAAGCAGATTTGTAAAGTTGATTTTCTTCCTCAGCAGACGTGGCAACTGCCGACAGTTGGTTCGCTGATTTCATTATTACTGTCGATAATTCAAGTCACTGGATTCAGGATTTTCTTGAGCTTTACATCAAAATCAATATAATTAGAATAAAGACACTGCTGATGGCCTAGTGGATATGGCCGCGCACCATGAGGTTTGCCCTCGAGCAGGTGGCCCGGGTTTGATTCCCGCCTGTGGCCTGTTTCCTGCATGTCATTCCCCACTCTCTCCCCCTTTCCTGCTCTATCCACTGTCCTCCTCTATCCAAGTAAAGGCAGAAAAGCCCCAAAAAATATCTTAAAAAAAAAAAGAATAAAGACACTGGAAAAAGAAGTCTTTTTATGTCTCAAAGTTGTTGCATTATTTTAGGTCTTGGATTCAATTAAATTATAATTATATTATTTCCTGAAGCTGTGAGACTGTTGAACTCTGGTGGTCCCCTTTTGTGCCCCCCCGACAAATGCACACTGCAATTTTTGCACAGTTTATTATATAATTCTGTATATTAGCTACAAAGGCTAGTTGATTGTGTTCTCCTTTTATTCTCTTTTTTATTGTATATTTGTATATATTTATTATTCTCATTTCTACGATTGGGCTTGCTCCGGGACCAGGGTAACCTAATTTCGTCCCACCCATGTTTTACATGGGTTGAATGACAAATAAAACTCCTTGAATCCTTGAATAATAAAATTATAATAGAATATAAAAGCGTTTTTTCTGTTTCTGATCCTTGATAGTGAGATGTGTTGGGTTTAAAAACACTGATATTTGAAACACTGTGATTTCTCTGTGAAGGCTGCTGGCCCTTTAAGAGAGGAAGAGGGTGACCCCCCCTTCCCTCCCTCCCCTCTCCTCCTCTCTGCCCCCCTCTTCTCCTCCTCCTTCAGCACATTGTTCTGCAGCTCCCGGCGAGCAGCAGCCTCCCTCTGCTGCTGCTGCTGACACATACCTGCAGACAGACAGACAGACAGACAGAGGGACAGACAGGTGGACAGACAGACAGACAGGTGGGTCCGGTCTGTCGGGTCTGGACCGAGTCTTCGTGTCAGGCTGAGGAGCAGCGGGGCGGTGACTGATGGATCCACCGGCTGGAACATAAGGAGACAAAGACAGACAGACAGGCAGAGGGAGGGACAGACAGGCAGGCTGACGGACACGCAGACAGGCAGGCTGACAGACAGACAGACAGACGCTATGACCGGAGGCTCGCGCCGTTGGAGCGACAGGCACGAGCTCAGGTGAGTGACGGACAGAACAAAGAGTCCTCGCCTTTCTCTCTGATATCATCCTTTCTGATGCTCCCACTCCCGTTGTCACGGCAACCATACCATAGTCTGACGTCACGAGGTGGGGAGGAAACAAGAAGGGGAGGAGATGATGAATGATGACATGAATTATTTCAGATGAACACGTGAACTCAGACATGTGACTGCTTATTATTAATCAGTGATTGTTTATTATTTACATGCTGTGTTTACAAACAAACATATGACGTCATAGGTGTCAATCAAGTAGCTTCCTGCTGCCCAACTTTCACACTAACTTCATAATAATTATAAAAAAAAACAACTAATTTTCCTGTTTAATCTTTTTTTAAAGCACATTTTACTCTTTTTGTTGAATCAATTTCACTTTTTAACTTTTTGGAGTTTTAATATTTTTGTTTGTTGACGTGGATTAAAAGTGACGGACTGTTCCTTTAAATGAGCCGGTCAACAGGAAGACCAGTGAAGGAAGTCAGCTTCCTGACACACACACACACACACACACACACACACACACACACACGGGCCGTCCCTTTGTGTGTGTGTCCTACTTTCTGCTCTTTGTTTGACGGCTTCATTGATTCACACAAAGACAGCGTGGACACATGAGGACAGATATTAATAAACAGGAATATTAAAATAAAACTCTTTCTTCTTTAAATAAACACAGCGACACCTCAGAAATGATCCAGAGCAGACGTCTCACCTGTGACCATCAGCTGATCTCATCATCAGACACAAACTTTAAACCTTCATGTTTTCATGTCAAGTCTCTTATTCATCCTGTCATAGAGGGCAGGAGGCAGGTCACATGTCACACTCTTTTTGTTTGTTTTTATACTATAAATATTTCACTGGACTCGACATGACCAGAGAAACATCCTATTTTAAAATGTTACAAAAAGAGAGAAGACTTCAGTCGCTCAGAGCAAGTTAAATAACGGAGCGGAAAGTTCTTGATTTAGGATTTTATTTCTGTTTCAGGGATGTTTCCGAGAACATTTGTTCCCCAAAGGCAGATTTTGACCACAGTGATACAAGTGTCATGTACAGTGAAGGGCAGCTGAATTTAATTTGGAAGGTTTTGGTTGTAAAACAAAAAAGTGATTAAAAAATAATGAACATGTTAACTCTATACATTTTTCTTGAAGTTCACAGTCTTAGAAAATTATTTTTTTGGAGAATTCTGACTTAAGACTTGTCCTGGATTTGAGCATTTTATTTATAATTCTGTAATTCTTTGACTAAAAAAAAAGGCTGGACTTATATGGAAATGATGGAATTCTGAAATTTACTGTTTTTTTTCCAGGATTGAAACTTTTTTCCTGAAAATGTGATTATCCTAAAATTGATAACAGAGTCTTAACTTCACCATAAAGTCTGGAATTCTGGTGTCAAAGTTTTAGCTCTGACTTTTTCTGATAGATTTGAACTATTCTGAAGTTGAAGTAAGTCAGAATGCTAAAAAAAAAATTCCTCAACTCCAGAAATCAAAATCAGAATTGTGGCATTTTTTGGTTATTCCAGATTTTGAAATTACAGCCAGAATTCATAGTTTTAAAAAAAAGGTATTGCAGAATTCTTACATTAAAGTCAGAATTCTGACTTTTCCTGTAGCTTCCTGAATTTTGGGATTGATGTCAGACTTCTGACATTTCCTTATAAATCCAGAATTCTGGGATTGAAGTTGCATTTTGGATTCATCTAAAAAAAAACTAGGATTCTGAGAATAACAACATTTTTCCTGAATTCCAAATTTCTAAGGTCAAAATCAGAATTCTGGCCTTTTTCGCCAATTCCAGACTCTTGAGATTAAGACCGGAATTCTTTAAATTTATTAAAGAAATTAAAATCTGGGGTTCTTCAATTTAAGTCAGGGTCCTGACTTTGCCTGAAAATCCCTGAATATAGGGATTGAAGTCAGACTTTGGACATTTTTTGTAAAACTACAGAATTCCGGGATTAAAGATGAAACTAGGAATTTCCTAAACATCCTGGAATTCTGAAATTAAAGCCAGAAATGAAACACTTTTTGGAATCTTAAGATTGAAGACAGAATTCTGTCCCTAGTCAGGACAACAACTGTGGCCCTTAGCCTCTCCCGTACTTTTGTTTGTTCCGTCATAACTTTGGTATTAGACGAGGAATTACATCTGTCAGGCTTGTTTTCATTTTGATAAGATCATTTTAACTCTTGCTTAGTTTGGACTTTAGCAGCGCTGGACCCTGAACACAGAAACACCCTTTAGAGACAGCTCTGTTGACTACCTATCTTTCTGTCTGTCTGTCTGTCTGTCTGTCTGTCTGTCTGTGTCCAGGTAGCCCAGCCCTGAGGTGAGGCAGGTTCTGATTGGTGGTTGCGATGGCGCCAAGGCCATCATCAGGGGAGCTGTGGGGGCTCCACCTGATGCCCCCCCGCATCCTGGTGGACTGCTGCCTCCCCAACGGTGAGAGTCAGTCTCCAACAGTGTCTCTGTCTCCTCGTCTCCGCCTGTCTCACTGATAACGTGTCTCACTCTCGGTCTCAGGGATGATGGTCAGTCTGGAGTGTCTCAGAGAAACTCCGCTCATCAGCATCAAGCAGCAGCTCTTCACCGAGGCCAGGAAGTACCCGCTCTACCACCTGCTGCAGGTACAACTGTCTCACCTTTGACCCTTTCTCTTAATTTAACTGATGGATTTAACTGCTGCTCTCTGATTGGCCAGGAGGAGTCATGCTACATCTTTGTGGGCGTGACCCAGGAGGCAGAGAGGGAGGAGTTTTATGACGAGACGCGGCGGCTCTGCGACCTTCGACTGTTCCACCCCATCCTGAAGGTCATCGAGCCTCTGGGGAACCGCGAGGAGAAGATCCTGAACCGAGAGATAGGTAACACCTGACATCACCTGACATCACCTGACATCACCTGTCCTCATCTGTCTTCTTCCCACACCTGACCACACCTGACGTCTCCTGCCATCTTCTGCTGCTTGACCTCACCTGCAACCTCTGTCACACAGCACAAGCCATCACGCGCCTCACCTGTCCTCACCTGTCCTCACCTGTCCTCACCTGTCATCACTTGTCTGTTCAGCACCTGTCAAACACCTCTCCACTGATGTCTGTAAACTGGTTCCAGTTCAGGACTGGTTCTAAGGTGGGGTCTTTGAGGGGGGGGGTTAAATGGGGACATGGTTCCACAGCGGGGTACGGATCCCTCTGACTCCGCCCCTCTCTGCAGGCTTCGCCATCGGGATGCCGGTGTGTGAGTTTGAGATGATGAAGGACCCAGAGGTGCAGGACTTCCGCAGGTCCATACTGAGCGTGTGCAGAGAGGCCATGGAAGAGCGGGAGGGGGGAGGGGCCCACAGCCAGGCGCTGTACGTTTACCCCCCCAACGTAGAGTCCAGCCCCCAACTGCCCCAGCACATCTACAGCAAACTGGACAAAGGTACGGACCCTGATGGACCAGCAGGGGGAGCACTGTCCATCTACCTGTCTCTCTCTTTAAACTACTTATTTATTCATACCTGTCTGTCTCTCTGTCCCTGTAACTGTTTACACACCTGTCTCTCTCTCTCTTCAATGACTTGTCCAATAACACCTGTCTACTTTCTCTGTTCCCATCTCTCATTTTGTACTTGTCCGTCTCTGTACACCTGTCTGTCCCATTATTCCTGTCTCTCTCCTTGCACCTGTTGGTCCCCCAAACATTTGTCTCCTTTTACTACCTGTCTGTCTTTCTGCACCTGTCTGTCTCTTAATGCCCTACGGTCGTCCTGTACCTTTGGCACCTTTCGCTTGTCCGTCTTTCCTCTTGATCATCTCCTTTTACCTGTTTGTCTCTGTGTACCTGTCTGTCTCCTTGCACCTGTTGGTCTCCCTGTACCTTTGTCTCTTTTTACCTGTCTGTCCTCTTTTACCTGTCTTTCCACCTGTCCACCTTCTTTTACCTGTCTGTCTTTTTTGTTGCTATCGGTCGTCCGGTACCTTTGGCACCTTTCACCTCTTTGTCTTTTCTCTCGTCCATCTCCTTTTACCTGTTTGTCTCTGTGTACCTGTCTATCCCTTGCACCTGTCCCTCTCTCTGAAACTGTCTCTCTCTCTCTGTACCTGTCTTTCTCCCCCTGTACCCGTCTATCTGTCCGTAGGGAGGCTGATCGTGACCATCTGGGTGATCGTGTCTCCGTCAAACTCAAAGCAGAAGTACACCTTGAAGGTAAGTCGACACGTCTATGATACCTGTCTGTCTCTCAGTCCAGACCTCATGGTCTGTTGTTCTGTGCTCAGGTGAGTCACGACAGCTTACCTGAGCAGCTGATCGCCGAGTCGATCCGGAAGAAAAGCCGATCAATGCACCTGTCACCTCAACAGCTCCGCCTCTGTGTGCAGGAATACCAGGGCCAGTACATCCTAAAGGTACACCTGCCTGTTTGTAAGTCTGTAAACCTGTCTGTCTACTTACCTGTCTGTCTGCTTACCTGTCTGGCTCACCTGTCCATCTCCTCAGGTGTGCGGCTGTGATGAGTACCTCTTGGAGAAGTATCCTCTCAGTCAGTACAAGGTGACAACCTCAGGTTTCACTCCCTTGTTCTTTATTCCTGCCTGTCTCACTGCTTCACCTGTCTCACTGCTTTACCTGTCTCCCCACTCACCTGTCTGTCTGCCTACAGTATATCCGTTCCTGTATCATTGTGGGTCGTCTTCCTCACCTGATGCTGGTGTCCAAAGACAGTCTGTACTCTCAGCTTCCTGCCTCGGGCTTTGTCACGCCTTCATACAGGTGAAACAACCAATCACCTTCTTAGACACAGGTATCAATCGGCCAATCAGGAGCTTGCGTGTTAAGTCTGGCGTTTTTGTTTCAGCCGTCGTACTCCTCAGCCGTCGCCGTGTCCTGGAGGAGGGGACGGGTCTCCTGCTCGCTCACTGTGGGCGTTTAACACTTTGTTGAGGGTCCGTTTGCTGTGCGCCACGTACGTCAACGTTAACATCCGGGACATCGACAAGGTGAGACTGTTTACCTGTCTGTCTTTCAACCTGTGTGTCTATTTCTTAATCTTAGAGGTAGATAATTCTTTTGACTAAATTGTTCCTGACTCATATCTCTATGTGTGTGTAGATTTACGTTAGAACAGGTATTTATCACGGTGGCGAGCCGCTCTGTGATAACGTCAACACACAGCGAGTTCCCTGCTCTAACCCCAGGTAACAAACACTTAAAAGGTAAAACACACTTTGTCCTCCGCACCTGTCGTTCTCTCATACCTGTCTTTCTCTCCAGGTGGAACGAGTGGTTGACGTACGACATCTACTTGGCGGACATCCCTCGCTCAGCCAGACTCTGCCTGTCTATCTGCTCTGTGAAGGGAAGGAAAGGAGCCAAGGAGGTGAGACAGGAATTATCTTTACTACCTGTCTCACCTCCTTGGCTCAGACAGAACACAAGCTTTAAAAAGACCTGACTGAACCTGTGTTCCTTATCACCTGTCTGTCTGATCATCTTTGACCCCATTCAACTTGACCTGTTTGTCTGCCTATCATCCAGTCTCCCTTTTGCCACCTGTCTCACTTCCTGTCTCACAACCTATTCTAATCCCCGCACCTGTCTCACAACCTTTCTCTTTCACCTGTCCCCCAATTCATCTCCCTCTGGCTCCCTGTCTCTCTCTCTGCTTGTGTCCCAATCCGTCTCTCTCTGCCCACCTGTCTCACTTCCTGTCTCCCTCTCTGCCTCACCACCTTTAATTGAGCATGATTCCAAACCTGTCTCCCTTTGCCCACCTGTCTTTCTCACTCTCTGCTTGTGTCCTGCCTACCTGTCCCACCATCTGTCTCACTTTCTGTCCACCTGTCTCCCTCTGCTGACTTTTTGATCACCTGTCTCACCACCTTTCCCTCCCTCTGCCTACCTGTCTCTCTGTCTCCCTGGCTTTGGACTTTCTAACCAACTCTGTCTTCCAGCCCACCAGTCTCACCATCTGTCTCTCTCTGCCTGCCTGTCTCACCACCTCCCCACAACTTATCTCACTCTGTCCACCTGTCTCACTTACTGTCTCTCAACCTGTCTTAATCTGCCCACCTGTCTCACCTACTTGGCTCCTGACTTGTCTCCCTTTGCTCACCTGTCTCTCTGGTTCTCTGCCAGTCTTGTGACCTGTCTCCCCTCATGTCTCATCACCTGTCTCACCACCTTTCCCTCCCTCAGTCTGTTTCTCTCTCTCTCCCTGACTTTTGGACACTCCTGTCTCTTTCACACTCATCTTCTGTCTCTCTTCACCCGTCAGTCTCACCACCTGTCTCTCTCTCTCTCTCTCTGCCTGTCTGTCTCTCAGGAGCACTGTCCTCTGGCCTGGGGGAACGTGAACCTCTTTGACTACACAGACGTTCTGGTTTCGGGTAAAGTGGCGCTCAGTCTCTGGCCGGTTCCTCACGGACTTGAGGATCTCCTGAATCCAATTGGAGTCGCTGGTTCTAATCCCAACAAGGTACCAGGTCGTGTTTACCTGTGTGTCTGATGCTGACTGACAGACTGGCTGATGTTGTGTGTGTGTGTGTGTGTAGGAGACGCCCTGTGTGGAGCTGGAGTTCTCCTGGTTCAATCAGACCGTGGTGTTTCCAGACGAGCAGCAGATCGAGGAACACGCCAACTGGACCATCAGTCGAGAGCTGGGCTACAACTACTGCCAGGGCCTGGTATAACACCTCACTGAGAGATACACCTGTCCAAACACACCTTTCTCTGCTACTGTCTCTCACTACCTGTCTCTCTCTCCACCCGTCTGTCTGTCTCAGAGCAGTCGTCTGGCCTGTGACAGCAGCGTTTCAGCAAGCGATGCGGAGCAGCTTCGCTCTCTCTGCTCCAGAGATCCTCTCTACGAGCTGTCAGAGCAGGAGAAGGACTTCCTGTGGAGACACAGGTGAGGGCGGGGCTTAACCTGGACACACAGGTGAGGGCGGGGCTTAACCCGGACACACAGGTGAAACAAGGGATGGACTTGAGTCTGCCTCTTGAGCCTGGCTAACTCCCCTCAGCCTTACCTGTCTAATTTTCTAGGTTCAGCCCATGTCTCCTACCTATACCTGTCTTTCTACTTACCTGTCTATGTAACTTCCTGTCTCCCTCTCTCTCTCTTTGCAGACATTACTGTGTGAACATCCCAGAGTCTCTTCCTAAATTGCTTCTCTCCGTCAAATGGAATTCCAGGGATGAAGTCTCTCAGGTACAACACACCTGTAACTGTATGAAACAGGACTGGGCAATTAACTGCAAATTTGATCAAAATGCAAATAGTATTCTTATCGCAGACGGTACAATATTTCTTCAACCACAAATTTAACAGATCAATATTTTTGCAGTAAATATTTTATACTCTACATTATTTACTCAACCCTGCTTAACCAAAGAGACAAATAGTTGAAAACTATCTTTGCAATTGGAACAATCTAAGTGCTGAAAGTGGCAAAAATGGCAAGAAGTAGCAATATAAATTTGTTCAAGGCAGCAACAATGTCAATGGCAGGAAATAATGGCAAAATAATTGGGAGAAAACTTGAAAAATAGTCTGAAAGTAGCCAAAAAAACAAAACAAAAGTACCAAAAAAACAGTTTACAATATCCTATCTTTATTGATCTTATACAATATTATCATTTTCTGAGACACTGAATTCTGTGTTTTCATTATCTGTAAGCCATGATCCTCAACATTTCAATAAATAAAGACTTGAAATAATTCACTTTGGATATAATAAGTCTATGGAAAACCTGGGTTTCATTTTCTGAAATGATCAACCAAAAATATTGAACTTTTTTCATGATATTCTTGTGTTTTGAGCTGTATTTTGAATGCAAATAGATTTTCTTTTCTGGGCTTTTTTAATTTTGCCAAAATCCTTCTTATGCTCCTTTTTTGTGTTTTTCTTATACAAAATGAGAATTAAGAATAAAATCATCCATTCCATTTAGAGTGATGTACGTGTTTGTGTACAATAATTGAAATTGCTATATAGGGAAAAATAATCACATGTAGATTATTTTTGCAAATTGTTCAGCCTTGTTCACCTGTCCTCACCTGTCCTCACCTGTCTGTCTCCCGTCCTCAGATGTACTGTTTGTTGAAGGAGTGGCCCCTGATGGAGCCAGAGTCGGCTCTTGAGTTGTTGGACTGTAACTTTCCTGACCCGATGGTGAGAGAATTCGCTCTTCGCTGCCTGGTTCAAGGCCTCACAGACGACAAACTGTCCCAGTACCTGCTGCAGCTCGTACAGGTGTGTTCCTGATTCCTGAGTCTAATACAAGCTCTACCTGTACGCTGATGATGTCATGTCCTCATTGCCCAAATGTTGAGTTTCAGGTGTTAAAGTACGAGATGTACCTAGACAATCCTCTGGCTCGTTTCCTAATCAAGAAAGCGCTGACCAATCAGAGAATAGGACACTTCTTCTTCTGGCATCTCAAGTGAGGAACGCCGTCTGTAAATTAAAGGAGCATTTCACCAAAAACCTCAAAAGCGTCTGTTAAACTCACTCCTGTTTCATTCTCAGGTCAGAAATGCACAACAAGACCGTGTCCCGGCGTTTTGGTTTGCTGCTCGAAGCTTTCTGCAGAGCCTGTGGCATGTACCTGAAACACCTGAACAGACAGGTAAGTCCTTAACCAGGCAGGTGACCGTGTTCTGTGCCCTGATTGGTTGATGCAAACTTTTCCTGGTGCTTTAATGTGTGTGTGTTCAGGTGGAGGCCATGGACAAACTGGTGAATCTGACCGACACTCTGAAACAGGAGAAAAAAGACGAGACTCAAAAAGTAACAATCTGCTCTCC
Source organism: Thalassoma bifasciatum (assembly GCA_008086565.1). Lineage (NCBI taxonomy): Eukaryota > Metazoa > Chordata > Actinopteri > Labriformes > Labridae > Thalassoma > Thalassoma bifasciatum. The sequence goes on from RPOG01001996.1 coordinate 103,269, forward strand.
TATTGGTTGACACTGGTAGTTTTCTGCGCACTGATTGGTAGACAGTGATACATGCTGTGTTGTGATTGGTTGACAGACTCAGATGAAGTTCCTGGTGGAGCACATGTCTCGTCCAGATTACATGGAGGCTCTGCAGGGTTTCGTTTCTCCGCTGAACCCGGTTCACCAGCTGGGAAACCTCAGGTAACCAACCCACTGACTTGGGTTCAGGTGTGTCAGACAGGTGTTTGACAGGTGTGTTTGTGTGGTCACGTTTAGGCTGGAGGAGTGCAGGATCATGTCGTCGGCAAAGCGCCCCCTGTGGTTGAATTGGGAGAATCCTGACATCATGTCCGAGCTTCTTTTCACCAACAACGAGATCATCTTTAAGAACGGAGACGGTAGCTAGATCACTCCTCTACTTCTGATGGTGGATGCTTTTAGAGGATTGTGGGTAATGTAGTATTTCACTTGTGTGTGTGTGTGTGTGTGTGTTGCAGACCTGCGTCAGGATATGCTGACTCTGCAGATTATTAAAATCATGGAGAACATTTGGCAGAACCAGGGCCTGGACCTACGGTGAGAATCATCATCAGTGACGTTGCCACGGTGACATCATCACACACCTGACTAACTTTTCCGTGTGTGTGTGTGTGTGTGTGTGTGTGTGTGTGTGTGTGTGTGTCAGCATGCTGCCGTACGGCTGCCTGTCCATCGGCGACTGCGTTGGTCTGATCGAGGTGGTGAAGAGCAGTTTCACCATCATGCAGATCCAGTGTAAAGGAGGCCTGAAGGGGGCGCTGCAGTTCAACTCCAACACTCTGCACCACTGGATCAAAGACAAGAACCGCGGAGAGGCGTCAGTACCTGTCTGTCTGACTGTCTGTCTCTGTACCTGTCTGTCTGACCGCCTGTCTGTATACCTGCATATCCCTATAAGTCTGTACCTGTCTGTCTGTTACACTGTGGAACATAGAAACAGAGACGTCATTGCCCATCTATCTGACCTGTCTGTCTGAATACCTGTCTGTGTCTTTAACCGTCTGTCTCTCTGCCTGTCTGTCTCTAAGCCTGTCTTTCTACGCCCCTTGATCAAGACAAGAACTGCAGAAAGGCGTCAGTACCTGTCTCACTGCCTGTTTGTGTCAGTTCCTCTTGTCCTTGTACCTGTCTTACCTTTTTATATCTCTGCCTGTCTGTCTGTCTGAATGCCAACTGACTCTGTAACTGTCTGTCTCTGCACCTGTCTCTCTGACTGTCTCACAACATGTGTCTGACTTTCAATGACATTTCAGCCTTTGTTCCTGTCTGACACTTTACCTGTCTCACTCACTCTTTTGTCTCTCTGACCTGTCTGTCTCTGTACCTGTCTGTCTCTAACCTGTCCGTCTGTCTGTACCTGTCTCTCTCTCTGACCTGCCTGTCTCTCTCTCTCTGACCGGTTTGTCTCTGTACCTGTCCGTCTCTCAGACCTATCAGTCTCTTACCCGTCCGTCCCTTTGATCTGTCTTTCTCTCATCTGTCTGTCTCTCCGACTTGTCTGCCTCTGTACCTGTCTTTCTCTATGACCTGTCTGTCTCTAATCTGTCTCTATGACCTGTCTGTTTCTCTGACCTGTCTGTCTCTGAACCTGTCCGTCTCTCTAACCTGTCTGTCTCTGCACCTGTCTGTCTCTCTGACTTGTCTCTGTACCTGTCTGTCTCTAACCTGTCTGTCTCTCTGACTTTTCCTTCTCTCTGAACTGTCTGTCTCTGTACCTGTGTTACTCTGACCTTTCTCTTTAACCTGTCAGTCTCTGTACCTGTCTCTCTCTCTGACCTGTCTCTCTCTGACCTGTCTGACCTGTCTGTCTCTGTACCTGTCTGTCTCTGTACCTGTCTGTCTCTGTACCTGTCCGACTCTCCGACCTGTCTGTCTCTGTACCTGTCTGTCTCTGACCTGTCTGTCTCTGACCTGTCTGTTACTCTGACCTGTCTCTCTCTAACCTGTCTGTCTCTGTACCTGTCTGTCTCTCTCAGGTATGACCGGGCCATAGACCTCTTCACGCGCTCCTGTGCCGGTTACTGCGTAGCGACGTTTATTTTGGGGATTGGAGACAGACACAACTCGAACATCATGTTGAAGGAGAACGGACAGGTGAGTCAGTCACACCTGCTCAGTCAGAACCTCCTTCATCACCTCCTCCTCCTCTTCATCACTTCCTCCTCCTCTTCATCACCTTCTTCTCCTCTGTGTGTCTCAGCTGTTCCACATCGACTTTGGTCACTTCCTGGATCACAAGAAGAAGAAGTTCGGGTATAAGAGGGAGCGCGTGCCCTTCGTCCTGACGCAGGATTTCCTCATCGTCATCAGTAAAGGCGTCCAAGAGTCGACCAAGACCAAAGAGTTCGAGAGGTCTCACTTCATCCACCTCCACTTTCTAATATTGCTACACCTGTCTCTGTAAGCCTGTCTCACCTCCCATGCACCTGTCTGTCTGTCTGCAGGTTCCAGGAGATGTGTTACAAAGCTTACCTGGCGATCCGGCAGCACGCCAGCCTCTTCATCAACCTGTTCTCGCTGCTGCTGGGCTGCGGGATGCCTGAGCTGCAGAGCTTCGACGACATCGCCTACCTGAGGAAGACGCTCGCACTGGGTGAGACGCCTGAACAGACAGACAGACAGCTCAGCAGACAGACAGGCGAGCAGACAGGCACATAGACAGGCAGACACATAGACATGCCCTAGCCGCAGAGCTTCGGCAACATTGACTACGTGAGGGAGACACTCGCCCTTAGACTGAGAGAGAGACAGGCAGACAGACAGACAGGTAGAGAGACAAACGCATAAGTGGATGCAGGCAGGCAGAAAGACAGACAGGTAGACAGAGAAAGATAGACAGACAGACAGACAAATAGACAGGCTGAGAGATAGACAGGCAGACAGACAGGCAGGCTGAGAGATAGACAGGCAGGCAGAGAGACAACAGATAGACAGGTAAGTAGAGAGACAGACAGGCAGTCAAACAAGCAGATGCAGGCAGGCAGAAAGATGGTATGACTGAGACAGACAGGCAGACAGACAGGCAGACAGACAGGGAGATAGACAGGCGGAAAGACGGACAAATAAGATTTCAGCTAGGCAGATAGTCAGGCAGAGAGACAGACAGGCATACTGACAGAAAGCTAGGCAGACAGACAGATGGACAGACAAGAAGAGAGAGAGACAGGCAGGCAGACTGAGAGAAAGACAGCAAGGTGAACCGACAACAGACCGACATTTACGGACACAGAGACAGCAAGTCAGACAGACAGGATGAACTGTCTATCTAACCGACCAGTCTCTTCAATAACCCGTCTTACTCCAACCTGTCTTCCTCTCCCATAAACTATCTACCACATACACCTGTCTCTCTCTCTCTGAACTGTCTTTGAATCCCCACCCGTCTATCTTACTGACTTTTCCAACTCCATCACCTGTCACTGTCTCTCTCTCTCTCTCTCTTTCACCTGTCTTTCTTACCAACCTGTCTCACCCCCTCCGAGTTGTGCTCCCCTCTCCAACCGGCCCATCCTTCTTTCCTGTCTCTCTCACTGACCTGTATGACTTTTTGAATGGTGTTTGTCTTTTTTTCCAAGTCTCACTCTTTCACCTGTCTTTCTCATAAACCTGTCTCACTCTCTCTCTCACCTGTCTGTCTCTCAGAGAAAAGTCAACAGGAGGCATTGGAATATTTCACCAAACAGATGAACGACGCTCATCACGGCGGCTGGAGCACGAAGATGGACTGGATCTTCCACACCATCCGACACATGCCCAACGAGCACTGACACTGTGTGTGTGTGTGTGTGTGTGTGTGTTAGTGAGAGTGTGTATTTGTATGTGTGTGTGTGTTTTAGATGTTTTTGATGGGTTGGTTGGTGTGGAAAAATTAATCTCAGGTGGTGGAAGAGGGCATGAAGCTGATGATGACGATAACGTTAATGATGACGATGATGATGAAGATGATGTCGTTAATGTCTTCCAGGAAGTGCTACAGTTAGCCTGTTAGCTGCTCCACTTACAGGGAAGTAAAAAACGAAACCTTCCTCACTGTAGCAAACATTTGAATCAAATTTATCGACAGCAGCGTTTTTTTTACAAACTGCCGGCAGAATTTGAAGCTAACTTTATTGAAACCAGCAACGTGAACACTGTGGACGCTATTAAAGCAATAAAACCTCCAAGCGCTGATTAAAACTTGTGACAATCAGAAGTTCTGACCAATAGAGAGGCGGAGCCAATGAGCTGTGGGCGGAGTCTCTGTGCTGACGGTAGAATGGATCAACCAATCATGAAGCACAAACACTGATTTCAGATTAACATCCAATTTCTGTGACTATTTCTGAAAAAACTTTTAACTATCTGAAAATATTTGCAGTTATGTTTTATTTTGGTTATTTATTTTTATTTTAACTTTAATTTTGATGTTTTTTTTAATAAGTTATTAACATCTTATTCTTTTTTATAAACCACTGAAAATGAAATATTGTTTTTTATCTCGAGCATATGTTCTTTATTTTAACCAACATTTGCTGTTCTTATTTTGTGAGCAGGTAAAGGATGTTTTTTTTTCAGATTTTTAGACGTGAAGTCTGCAACCACAGCTGCTCTGAGGCCCCGTTTACACGACAATGTTTCACCCTGAAAGGCAGGACAGCGCAATAAAAAAAAATCTGCGTTTACACGAAATGCCAAGGAACTAAAAACGCTGTAGTACGCATGTCAGGCCTGAAGATGGCAACATATCTGTAGGAGCTGTGTACACAACAACACTACAGAGGCTGAAGAAAAGAAGTTTATATTAAAACTTCTTCTGTAATGGCAGAAATAGTGCAATAATTGCACATTTTGGTAGAAGGCAGTCAGTAGATTCAGCAGCAGAAGAGCGAAACGTTGCATTGCTATTGTTGTTGTTGTTTGGTTTGTGCATGGCACAGTGGAGGTTTAATGCGTGCACACACAGAGCTGAGTGTGACGTCAGCGTTTCACCCTTAAACACCTGCTCTGTGTTTACACAGAGACAGCAGAAATGGCGTTTCCAGAAAAAGTAGGGTGAACAATACTTTTTAGCGTTTCACCCTAAAATTCTTGTCGTGTAAACGGAGCTTGAGTTTGATATAGTCTTTTTCTTGGTTGATTAGATTTTAAATCAAACATATCATCGAGGTCTTTCAGGGATTAAAGTCTGTCCTCGACAATCTCAACCATTCAGCTGCTCGTTAGCCGTTAGCTGAATCAGGTTTTTGTTCGTTTCTGGAGCACTGTGTTTGGCGTAACCATGCTAGGCTAGTTGTTAGCATGTTAGCTTTTGAGCTTAGCTCTGAATCATAGTCAGTTATTAGTTAGCTGAGCTGTTGCACTGAAACAATAAGATGTGAGTAGGGTTTGTTAGCGTAGTGTAGCGTAGCACTGGTTCGAGGCCACACCCCCTCTGCTGCATTGAATGCTGGGTATGGGGGCGACTTTGAGGGTGGCGACCCAGAATAACGTGAGGGTATGATGGTGTCTGCAGAGGTCGGAGGTCAGAAGTGCAAAAACCTGCAGTACCGCAAGTGTCCACTGGGGGTTGACACTTGGAACAGATGTCGGTAACCATAGCAACACATTAAGATTGACCCTGCCCCCTACAGAAAGCTGATCTGTTAATGAGTTGTGACATCATCAGCTGTTCTGGTTACCATAGTGATACCTTCACAGGTGTGTGTATGTGTGTGTGTGTGTGTATTTCCATGTGGTCAGTATTATCGGTTGTTTATAAAGAGCATGAGCGCTGATGTAATCAGTATTTTGATGTTGATCTGTGATTGGTTCTTCTGAAAGAAAACTTTTATCACTTTGTCTTAAAAAAATACTTTAATGACAATTTTCACTTTTTCTATAATTAGTTTCCTGATTGATCGATGACACAGACTAGCTCGCCCAATCAGACGGCCCGCACAACTTCTACGCCCAAATATGGTGACAAAGATTTATCTAACTTTGTAAACTGAACTTTAAGTCGTTTGAGGGCGGGGCCTGTGACGCAGCACTTTTTCAACTCTGTCAGTGTTTGATCGATCAGTCAAGTGTGTGTGTGTGTGTGTGTGTGTGTGTGTGTGTGAGTGTGTGAGTGTGTGTGTGTGTGTGTGTGTGTGTTTAAGGTGTTGGGAAGCAGATGAGCAGTCAGCTGTGCACTTCCTGTTTTATCCACTAGATGGTGCTGTTACTAAACGTCACTTTCAGCTTTACTAATAAAACAATCATTTTCTGAAACGTTTGACTTATTTTCTTGACTGAGGATTAAATTTATACAGACTTTTTTTTTTCTCTAACATACAAAAACCGGACGTATAAGTAAATAATTATGATGCATAAAATTCATCTGACTGATTTCAGTCTCCCTTGTGCCTATATATTTGTTCTATATCCATTCAATTTTTTTCCCTATAGCTTTTGATGAGCTATGCCTATAATTTGTATAAAATACATTTTTACTATTTCAAGTGCAATGATTGTAAAATTAAAATTACAACTGCAAACAGTTTGAATTAAACTATTTTCTTAGTAATATATATTTTCTAACAAAAGCAGAGATGCAGACCAATTCCAACATATTTTCAGCTTAGAATTACAATTACAAACATTCAATCTTAACGCAAAATGATTAAATTAATTGATATTTAAGATTAAAACCATAGACTGTGATCACAAATGGCTTTTATAGTTAGTCTCAGAGTGAAAACTTCGGCAGAAAAGGTTAGGAGTGATTTAAATATTTTTTTCATCTTAATGGCTGATGAAATCTATGGGTACGGAGGACTAACGCTGCCATAATGAAATAAGTAATTGTAAAATTAATTTGATAATCAAATTCGTTGTAGATAATTTAAAAATGATAAATAAAACAATAAAAAAAGAATAGTTAATTCCAAAAAATTGAGAACAGATTTTATTTAGTTCACCATTTAATTAATTATTTCACTATTTTTTTATTAATGCATTTGTTTATTAATTTATTTTTCAGTTAAAAGGATCATTTTTATATATGATTACTTCAATAATCTTACATTTGTATGTTTCATTTTGACACCTTCATAGAAATGGGTATTATCAATTTAATTTTTAAAACTTTTAGAAACTCCTGTTCAGAGAGAGGCGGTGATGCGCCTTTAATCGCTTCGCTAACCGTAAACCAGAGAAGAACATGAAGATTGTCCCTTCTCCCTCGTCGTATTCTGTCTCCGCACATGCGCATTGACAGCTGATATTTCAACAGAAGCTCGAGCTCCGCGGAGCCGCGTGAGGGGGAGAAAAGAAGAGAAAAACAGAGGAAAACAGAGAAAAAGGAGAAAAAAGAGAGAGAAACAGAGGAGGAATGAACCAGCTGGAGCGGTAAGACTGAAATTTAACCGGTAAAAACACGAAACGAAGCCGGAGAGGAGCTAACAGCTAACAGTTAGCATCACATCTGAATTAAACTGTTAAAAATATTTTTAAAAATCTGATTTAATATGAATTAAAACACATTTAAACACTGATATAACACTTGAATTACAGGTGTGAAAGGATTATATCAACGTTTATTCCTTTAAGTTTCTGTCAGTTGAAGATGAATGTCTGTTTCTCATTTTCTCCTGTTTTAATTTTGATTATTTCAACGCAGAAATAAAATAAACTGAAACAGATTTATTAAAGGAGGAAGAATTATACCGATGATTAATTCAGTTAGAGTTAAATCAATTGTGATCGGATCGGTTTAAAGAAGAAGAACCACGACGCTGACGTCGCTGTGACGTCATCAATCCAAACAAACTTCAGCCCTTACATTTTAGCCCGAGCCTATCAAAGATACAACTGTTAAAAAAGGAGATAGAGTATCATATTAGCACAACTAGGAAAGAATAAGGAGACAAAATGGTAAAAAAAAATATTTAAAAAAATTCTGGTCACTATGGATGAACCTAAGTTTGTTTACTTAATTTTGAGAAGCCCCATTTGGACATGTGTATTTGTATGTGTGTAAGAAACATGATTACGGGTGTTGTAAATATTAATGTTAAAAAAAGACAATGAATTGTCTAAGACGCTAACAGATGTTAACAGAAACATGTTGTTGTGTTTCAGCCCGAAAGATGAAGAGGAGCAGGAAGAGTCAGACGGTCACCATGACAACAGTGACGGGACAAACAACAACAACAACAACAACAGACGCAAGGTGAGACCGTCCATGTACCTGTCTCACTCTCTCACTGGACTCCATTCATGTTACATCGCTCTAACCTGTCATTCTTTTCATGACCTGTCTCTCTCTCACCTTACAACCTCCTTCTCTCTCTCTCTCTTTATTTAACCTGTCTCTCTCTCTCTCTCTCTCTGTCTGACCTGTCTGTCTGTAGACGGTGAGTCCAGGTGCAGGTGAGCACCCTCTGCAATATAACTACACATTCTGGTACAGCAGAAGAACTCCGAGCCGCCCGGCAAGCTCGCAGAGCTACGAACAAAACATCCGACAGATCGGCACCGTGGCATCGGTACGTCACCACACACACACTCAAACACACATCTGTAGTTTCTCCAGCCTTATGTCAGGTTAAATGTGTGACTCTACAAACATCATCCTTTTCCAGGTGGAGCAGTTCTGGAGGTTTTACAGTCACTTGGTCAGACCGGGCGATCTGAGTGGACACAGCGACTTTCACCTTTTTAAGGAGGGAATCAAACCCATGTGGGAGGTAACGTCAGAACCTCAGAGTTAAACTGCAGTGATTAAGAATATCATGTCATTCTGAGCATAGACTGTATAATAAGTGGACGTAATGACGTTCAGCTCAAACTAAAGGGTAGATCACAAACTCCGCCTCCCCATGCATTCTAGAAATGAGCCGGGAAAACTTAAAAAAATTACGATACCTGGTAGAAATGTTTCTCTCATCCTTACACTAAGGTGGTATGATGATGTCATTTTGCTGCATGGTGTTCAAGTGTGTTTTTTCTGAGAAGTTAGTTTTTCATTAGTTATTGGATGAGTTATAAGTTTTGTTTTGCGATAGTTTACAGCTGCCGTTCGTGAGTAGTTTTTATCGGGGATGTAAGAAACTTCGGGAAAGAGCCAAAAAGAGACTAAACCTTCGAAAGAAGAGGAAATAAATATTTTTATTCCTTTTTTTTTAATCGGCTCCAACGTGAATTCTCTACTGTGCAGACTCTGGCTGCACAATGCCGGCTCCCGTGATGGAGTTTTTTGGCTTCAGAATCGTAGAACGGTGACAGGCGGAGCCACGCTGTCCGGTCTTTATACAGTCTATGATTCTGAGGTCAAACGCACGTGTCTCCTTCTCAGGATGAGTCTAACCGCAGCGGGGGGAAGTGGATCATCCGACTGCGTAAAGGTTTAGCGAGTCGTTTCTGGGAGAACATCATCCTGGCGATGCTGGGGGAGCAGTTCATGGTGGGGGAGGAGATCTGCGGAGCGGTGGTGTCAATACGCTTCCAGGTAACACCGCAACACCTTCACGTCTACTACAACTCTATCAGTGAAGCCTCTGCAGCTCAGACTTTCTCACAGTGACGCTGAACTTTGATTTTTCAGGAGGACATCCTGTCGATCTGGAACAGAACGTCCAACGATCAGACGACGACGTCCAGAATCAGAGACACGTTAAGACGAGTCCTCAACCTCCCGACGAACACCATCATGGAGTACAAGACCCACAACGACAGCCTCAGGTAAACACAAGCTTCAAACTGTAACAAACATGTTTTTATGAAGATCCAGACTGTAGCAGGAGCAGGAACTTCAGATCTGATCTTCTGTTTGTGTTTCAGGGACAACTCGAGCTTCAGGAACACAAAGATTTCCCTCTGAAGACGTGTCAGCTGACTTCTCTCCTGCCCAATCAGGACGCAGATCCCCATCTTTAGTGTGTGTGTGAGCGTGTGAGTGTGTGCGTGAGAGTGTGTGTGTTG